>JAWLRI010000412.1:2320691-2341981 GCA_034781795.1 Crypturellus tataupa
GCCTGGCCGTCGTGCCGCCGCTCCGGTGCCGTCGCGTGCGCCGGCTCCCGCACGTGCTCGAGCAGACCGCGGTGATGGCCCGGGGCGTAGGAGAAGCTCTTGTTCCTTTGAGAAGCTGCTGGATGGTCCTAACCATTAAAAGAGTTTGTTTTCTTGCTCCAACAGATCTCCCCTCCCCTCCTTGACATTACCAAATTTCTTATCGTTTTTGTCTTTCAGGTGTAACCTGCCTTTAGTGTTGCAGACACATCAGCCAACCATGCGTTAGGAACGGGGCCCTTTTTTTATTTACTTATTTATTTTTAATTCAGTATGATTTTTTTTTTTTTTTGTCCAATATTTCACAAGCACTAATGCACACTTCAAATGCAGGAGATACTTTGATTCCCCAAATTGTTCAGCACGTCATGCAGGAAAAACCGTAGGCCACAGTCATGACACTCCTAGAGGATGGCTGCTGGCTTCCTGTGGCAGAGCTGGTTGTTGTCTTCCCCCTCTCCCTTCTCCGCTCTAACCATTTTGTCTGTCTATCTTGTCTCGTATTCAGTTCTCAAAGCAATTGCCATGAGGGGCTTCCTTTTTTTAGTGCCTAAAAGGGAACAATAGATTTTGAGAATAAGTATATATATTTTATATGGCTGTGTGTACACGTATGTCATATATATCATATATATACTTCAATGTAACACTCCGAGAAGTCCAAGCCAAACAGAAATTAATACTTATTATTGTTATTTCTGATGAAAAGGTCTTAAAATGTATCCTTAAAGGCATATGACATTTAAAATTATTCTCATGCTGGATTCCTGAAAAACTAGATGACCTTTTCTCTTGAAATTGAAGGGCTTTTTTTTTCCTTAACAGTTATATTATGCACAGAAGATGAGATGTTAGCCAAGATGTTAAAATGTATTGTTTCCCTTTGAAAGCTAATCCTGTTCCTCATTTTCATTAATGTTGGCTCATTCTTTTTTCTTTTTTCTTTCTTTCCTTTCCTTTTCTTTTGCAACTGTTTTTGCATGAAAATGCAGAGTAGCAATAAACAGATTTTTCGTAGAACTTGCTTTAAGACTCTTCTCTTTCAGATCCAGTAAAAGTCTTTAAGTTCAGTTAATTTAAAATTCATATTCTTCAGTCCCGTAATCAACCCCCCCCCCAAAAAAAAAACTAAAAAAACAATAAAGAAACAAACAAAAAAGAAGGGAAAATGTAATGAGGCAAAGTGATTTCCTAGCCCTCACTAATCAGTAAGCGCCAGCGAACTGGGGATGGCGTAATGTCCGTAATTTCACTGTCTGCTGTTGCCAGGTCTCCTCGGGATGGTGGCCGGAGCGGGGAGAAGCTGGAGCTGGCCATGTCAAACCTCACCGCGGATGTCCTGGAGCTGCTCCTGGAGTTTGTTTATACAGGGTCCTTGATCATCGATTCGGCCAACGCGAAGACGCTCCTGGAAGCGGCCAGCAAGTTCCAGTTCCACACCTTCTGTAAAGTCTGCGTTTCCTTCCTAGGTAAGAACCCGTGCAGCTCGTCAGTTTGAGGTCACGCGTTACGGTTTTTAAAGTTTTGTTACAATGCCCGTTAAAAGGAAATGAGGAAACTGAATATTAAATATAAGGCAAAGCATGATTGCTTCGGGCTGAGAGTTGAGTTTAAAATGCTGGCATGGGGGCTGCTGGAAAGGGATCTGAAGAAGTGGAGCCTGTTATTTGAGCAGCAGCTGCATTCACGTCTCGGCTAGACTGTTGTGGTATTTTTATACTCGGGATCATGGTGACATTTCATTTCACAGAGGTTGATCGGGCTGAAGCACAGGCTGCTCCTGACACGACATCCAGCACGGGCTGCTCTGGCAGATGGATGGGCCGTGCGCTGAAGGAGGTGGAGGTGGCCGCCCCGAGAGGAGTCATGTTCTGCAATTTTCTTCCATCCCCGAGAAATTCCTTCCACTCACTGTATTCTCGTAGACACAGTCTGCTTTATCTACCACACAGTGGTCACAGGGTTCGTTTTTGCACAGAGCAAGAGGCCTTCTCATGGCCACATCTGATCTCCCAGCCCACATCATGGGGTGGTCTTGCCCATTGCAGTTTCCAGCACAAAGTACTTCAAACCATGTCCGTGGTTAATAGCTTAGTTAACTAAGCTTTTCTGGTCTGACTTGGAACTAACCAGTCCCATTTTTGTCATGAAAAAAGAGGAACCAGAGCTGGAACTCAACTGGAAAATGTGTTGGTCCCAATTCCTGCCTGTGTCACCTGCCGCTTCTTCACTGGCAGCTGTGAATTATTGATTAACATAATCTTATTAATACAAAAAATAGGAGCTTGACCTTGTATGAATTATGCAAGTTAGAAATATTTTTGGACACCTGATTTCTGCTCTGGCTTTAAAATATCTCCTTCAGCTCCGAGCTTTTGTCAGCGATGTTGCCACCATGTTTTTTGGGGTAGCTTCTCATTTTACACTAGCACTTAAAACTGCATAGAGTAGAAGATGAGAGTCTAAAAAACGCTGCACTCATTAAGAAAGGAAAAAAAAAATGAAGTGAGTCCAATTTATTAGTGTTAATTCCCACTACAAGGCAGGCCTGCAAGCGAGATTAGTGATGTAACTAGGCTGGTACAACAGCAGTAGATCAGTAAAGGATCTGTGTTATTATATCCATCAATTCTTGCCAATTTTATATGTGTCACTTGTTTACAAGTCTTTTCTTGAATGTGTGGGCAGTGGCAATGCACAAACTATTCCTTGTGGTCCCACTGTGTTCGTTGTGGAACTTGAATGAGGGCTCTTGCTCTAGCATTGCTTTTCCCCAGCTTCCCTTCACCACCCTTTAAAAATGATTAGATCTTATGGCCTTTCCAGGAACAGAAGATGTATTTAAGTTGCACTATCTCTAAAGATTCAGCCACAGAAACAAAATACATTTATTTCACTAAATCAATGTGAGATTTCCCTTTTCCGATATTTAATATTTGAATTCAGTGAACCATGTTATGGTATGAAATAGTGGAGTTGGCTATAAGTTAAGTGATATATGGGGAGCCGCTGGAATTTTGTATTCTCATTTGGAGAATTCATGGAGTGTAATTGCTTATTTTTATTTATAGCTGCGACTGGATTGCTCTTCAGAGATAGTAGAGCATTTGCCATCTAGAAAGTTCAGGGAAGGGTATTTTGTCTTCTCTCTGGCTGCTTTTTATTTTTATTTTTTTCTTTTCAGTGCAGCCCCCAAAGCAAAAACCAGGGATATTGTAAAAATACTTTTTGTTTTATTCCTCTGGGGTTTGTGGAGGTTTCACCAATATAAGTGCTTCCCTCCCATCGACGGGCATGTACCAATTGTGAGAGAAACAGAGGGAAGTGAGAAGAGGCCCAGACAAGTCAAAGCCCAAAATATAACAAGATCACAGTGGGCCACCACCTCGGGTCTAATGGAGATGATGCCTTTTAGCCAGCCCAGGGCTCTCTGCCCAGGCCCTCTCCAGTGGGGTGGCCATGGGCAGAGGCATCAGAACCTGCCTGTCCCTTCTGGCGGAGACCTGCGGAAAACATGTTGGGAAAATTGTGCCCCTTCCAAGGCAGATTTCCCAACCAACATCACTGGGGTGTCTGTAGCCACGTTCTCTCTCTTCCCCACGTGCTGTCTGAGCTGCTTTTGTCTAGAGCGTGACAAATGACAGCAGCTTCCTGCTGGCTGGTGCAGCGATGCTGACAAGTTAGTTTAGGTGCCATATGATAACCAGGGAAATGTTTGCAAACGGGTCAGGATTTCATAGGTATTTCCTCCATCCAGATGGCTTAAGCATTGTGGGTTTTTTTTTTCCTCTTTTCATGTTTGTTTTCCAAAGAAGCTACAGTACCAACACAGTCATGCCTTAAATCACAGCTCAGGAGATTCATCAGCGTCATGGTTTGGGCTACCACAGGAATGAGCAAACTGTGAGCTCATACTTCAGCCTGCTGCTGAAAAAAGAAAAGTGTGCGTCCTCCAGCCTAAAGGATTTGGTGCCTGGTACATTCATAGCAGAGAACAGAAAAGAGCAGGAGCTCTGAGTTTTATTTTTTCATTTCCTAGCCCCTTGGGGAAAGGGCACAAGGAATCCTGAGAGGAAAGAGAGGAAGCTGAACTAAGGACCAGTGATGAGATCTCCATAAAACAACCTTTGAGGCTTTTGAGGCTTTTGAGGTCCTTATGAACTCAAAAAAAATGTAGTTTAGACAATTGTTGTTCAGCCAAAGTGGAATATTTTAAATTAGAGGGAGAACCATGTTGCCCAGCAGGAGAGAAATTAAAGTGTCAGCCTAATCTAGAGATAGGAGAAACGAAGATCACTCCCACAGGGGAGCTGAGATCTTTGGGAGGTGAATGCATCCAGCCCTCTTAAACCTATCACCCATCTTCACCTGCTTCTCACAGAAACGTTAATAACCAAGGAATATATTTAATATCTCAATATATATCTAATATATCTCTATAGATAGATAGATATCTAATATATCTATCTATGTATATTAACCAAAACTATATCTAAAGAGATGCAAAGCGTGATGAGGCAGTGCAGGTTTCATGATAATTTTAGTGATAGCCAAGACATCATCTACAAACCATGTAGTGCAATATTTAATGCCTATGGAGAGGGCTTATGTCAGCCCCAGATCTTCCACGATACTGTTCCTGCAGCCTCGCTGGGTAATCCCTCGTGCGAACCATCTAGCTCTGACTTTATCTCAGCTCTTCCCTTCATCCCGCTCCCAGGAGCTCAGTCAGAGCAATTTGTCTGGCTGATTAACACACGCCGGCTCCGTACAGGATCCCAGGCCAAAATCACGTACCACAAGTGGAGGACGCCCACGGTTTTATGACATGCACAGAAAAAATACGATACCCAACCGTGTTCCAAACCAGTGAGAATCCTCCAGATTAGATCCGATATCCTTAAAGCCCCCTCCTAAGTCAGTTATTAACTGTCCTTGAGTGTTGAGAATAGCTGAGCAGTCGGCAGCTGTGTTCTGGATGGGCTCGGGATGAAGTGCCACCAAGATGTACTGTTTCGAGACCGGTGCCAGGGTGACAGAAACGGCAATTTCTGTAACCACATCGGCATCCGGAGGAGAAAGGCACAGGAGCAGATGGGGCAGAACTGGTCCTTGGCTGCCTCTGCCACGATTGCAGCCTGGAGGTGGGCTATGTTGTCTAGCAGAAGCACCTAAGTAGCCATTTAGACTCCTTTTATAGTCAGTGAAAAATAAGAGGCGTCAGTAGGGCACAATTCTGCTCAGCCTGAAGTAGATATCCAAGAAAGACTGTCTGGACCCAAGGAAATGGGCCAGGGCCAGCCCTTCTTTTCCCCAGTGATGGAGCCCACTGCTCAGCTGGGACACGCAGGGATCTTTCCCCATAAAAGCAGGTCCAGTCCCTTGGGTGAAGACTCATTTTCAATCTTTTTTTTTTTTTTTCATCATGCACTAATAAATAACTGCATACGGAGTAAAACACTCTCAGTACCTTCATGATAAACCTTACATGTGTCCATGGTGGGACAGTGTCAGATTTTCTGGGGTTTGGGAGTTTACCAAGTGACGATGAGAATTTTGCTCTCTGTTATGGGATATTTTTATCCTCTCTATAGGATATAGATAGATAGGATGTATACCTCGCTATAGGTATATGCGAAATTGCATTTTTCAAAAGCAGCACTGAAGGCTGGCAGACCCAAGGCATCTGTGAGACACCTTTTTATTGTTATTTTTATTTTTGAAAAGCAGAAATTTGGGGAGCTTTGTGCTTCGTAGCTTTCAGTTTGCAGCCTGTCTCTGGGCAAGCTCTGAGTGACGGATGTAGTGGCAGAAACCAGCGCTGCTGGTCCAGGCTGCCCGAGGAAACGGGGCTCATCAGGGTCCCTGCAATCAGCTGATCTCAAGTGAGGAACCCGAGCGTCTAGACTGGTGAATCTGTAAAGAAAAAAAAAATAAAAAGCATTAAAGGGGAAAGAAAAAAAAAAAAAGGCAAAGCCCAGAAAACTCCTAATCTACTGCCAAGTAAAAAAGAGAAGAAAAAGTAGGTCATAATCCTATTTTAATAAAAAGCACATATAGATAGTGCACGGTGGCATTTTGAATCTGCTGAAGGCAGAAGTGGCGTGTGGGGAAAAACTGCGGAGCGTTTCCAGCGGAGCTGATCTGCTCCAGCTGCGGCTGGAGAGATTGGGGCCCGTCTCGCATTTCCACGCTCTGGAACAAGGCGGTGGGAGACGGCACTGCCCAAACGGGGTGGATTTTCCCCCCGGCAGCTCAGATACCTGCCCGCAGTGCCAGCACGGTTGGGGAGGGGACCTGCCTGCTGCTTCCAAACCCTCTACATGACACTGCACAGAGCCCACTGCTGTAGTCTGTGCTTTGCACAAGGGGTGTCTCCACGTTCAGCAGCAGCAAAGTTCCTTTGGAAAGAAAAAAAAAAAAGAGGGAGAGGGCTTTTTATTTTGTTTTTACTCCTTATTTGAAGTAGCTGGGTCGCTGCACAGGGCAGAAATGATCATAAAGGGGCTGCGGCCTCCTCCGAAATGTCCTCGGTGCTGTTTGCCTTTCTTCCCAAGTGTCTGCGCTCGAGTTGACGTCCCTGCTGCTTCCCGAAGCGGCGGCGGGGGCGGTGGAAGCGGCGGCGCGTTCCTGGCTGGGTTCCCTCCCGCGGGAAGCCCGGCTGCTATTCCCGCTCTCCCCGGCGGGCTCGGAAGGCTTCCACCCAAAGCAAACACCCCCAAAAACGCATTTTCTCGCTGCCTCCAGCTCAGCCGCTAGACGAACGCGGATGTTTTATTTTAAGCCCCCATCCTAGAGCAACCCAGGGAGCTGCAGCTCATGAGCAACTTGAGATTCACTGAGGCTGGAGCTGCATCCAAGTGGCCCTTGGTATTTTCCTTCACAAGTGCAAGGAAAACGTGGCCTCTCACTTTTAATAATTCTCACTTTTTATGTGCTCCTTGTAGAGAAACAGCTGACTGCGAGCAACTGCCTAGGAATATTAGCCATGGCCGAAGCCATGCAGTGCACGGAGCTCTACAACATGGCCAAAGCTTACGCCCTGCAGATCTTCCCCGAGGTGGCGAACCAAGAAGAGATCCTCAACATCTCGAAGGACGACTTCATTTCCTACATGTCCAATGACAGCCTGAACACCAAAGCGGAGGAGCTGGTGTACGAAACGGTGATAAAGTGGATTAAGAAGGACGCTGCAATCAGAGCGCAGGTAAAAATAACCTCGGCGGCCGCACTCTGCTGGATGCCCAGAAAGGCTCCTTTGAAACAGGAACCGTCCCCATGTGGTTTTAGACATGGGCATGAGTAGGAGAAGGGGTGGAAAGTCAAGATAAAGGGGAAAAAAAGAATACGTGTGCCAAATTTTGTAATTTCAAAATCTGATCCTTATATCTGATCATTTACAGTCAAAATCGTATTCATGGCGAGCATCGTACAAAGCTAGAGCCTGGAGCTGCTGGCTGCAGGTTTGGTCACGGATAAACTGGAAAGGATTAGAGCGGTGCACATCATTACTTTAGGAAGGGGATGCATTTTAGTAACAGTAGGGGAAAAAAGCTATCAGAAAAAACACATACTATATGCCACGTACTATAAGTGTAAGTTCAGTACACAGAAAGGTTCTGTATCTTTACTGGCTGCGTGCCTAACCCCTTGGGTATTACATATGTAGTAGAGTTAGGCTCTCCCGGCCATCGGCCAGGCGGTCTCCCCACAGCTCAGGAAACCCCGAGCGGGACTTGGTCAGAGCCGGAGCACAAACAAGGTCTCCCGGTAACAGCGGGCACCGTTCTGAGGAGAGTGGTGACGAAATGTGGGTCTTGGGACCGGAAAACTGCCCTGGAGATGTCTAAAACCTGCCGCGTGCCTTTGTGGCAGCTCACACAGCATTTGGCTTACACAGGTCGGGCTTCTGGCTGATGAGGAGGCCGATCCTCCCCTAAAGGGGAAGGTTATTTCCCCCTCTTCCCTCAGTGCTGGAGAGAGGCCAGAGGTGTTGGTTGATCATTCCTGGCAGGGCCAACATCTGCCTTGGGTTTTTGCAAATTTATTTCTTATTTGGTGGGTTTTTATCCTCTCTCTTTGCTGCCACCACCACCATCATCTCCTCCCCTCTCCCTTTCCTACCACTTGGTTCCCTTCCCTTCCCTTTCCTTTCCTTCCCTTTTTTTTTCTTCCAAAGGAAAGGAAGGAATTCTCCAAATGTCTCTGTGATGCTCTGCTTTCATGGATTGCTTTACTTTAAATTTTTCATTTGCATTTATCCAGCAATGAGGGTCCTGAATAAATTAATCTTAAAGATACCAAGGAGCTAAACATTTTTGTGTCCAACCCTACCACCAAAGCAGGTAGCTCGCACTACCTCTTCTTTTCTCTGTGCACAGCTTGTCCTATTACAAAGCTCTTAGTTAAATAGCTCCTTATTTTCTAAAAGCAGGAACTCATTCTTGCCATGAAAAAATGCCATCTTTACAGTAATAACTTTCTGCCTTTTCAGAACCTGGGAACTCTGAGGGTGGATAGGAAGAGGGAGAGGCCTAAGTAATCTTGTGTCTGATAAGGATGATGAGTGAAAAATCTCACATCTGGGCTGAAATAAGGCCCACTTTCCTGCCCAAATTCCCATGAAATCACCAGGGGCACTCAGGGCGCTCCGAGCTCTGCAGAGCTGCACGACCGTGGCCACAGCGCATGTGAGCTCTTCCAAGAGCTGCGCACGGAGATTTTGGCTTTATTCCCACTTCAGTGAGGGGGATTCGCTCAACTCCTTCTCTTCCAGCCCTTTGGATGGGGAGGAGCACGCGAAGGCCTCCAAAGCAGCCAGGACGGCTCCTCCTGCACCGCGCGGAGGGCATCTGCCGGGGTTGGAGACTTGCAGGCGTCAATTACAGCAGCCACAGAGCCAGCTGGGTAACACAGCACTGCCCCAGGCAGCTCCAGCAGATGAATCTCTCTGGATCTGGACTTCCCGGGGCCATTTCTTTGTATTTTCCCCTTCCCTTTGGCTGACAGGCCCAACTCTGCCATCGCGTTAGAGCGGTTTTGCTCCAGGAGCTCAGGTGATTGAAGTGCCCCCATGGCCACTTCTTCCAAGCAGAGTGTTAGTCTTTCTCCCAGGCACAGAGAGCGAAACGCAGGTGCCCTTCTTGGTTTTGCATCCATCGTTCTTGGCCAGGATTGCACGAGGTTTGCTCAGCAGTGGCGTGGGGAGAAGCTGCCATCTCTCCAAATGAGCATCTCCTGCCCCCAGAGCAGCCGTGGGCAGCCTTGGTGGCCCTTCTTCTACATTTCAAAAAGCTCTTTTGGGTATCGAGTTCTGCTGGAAGGCAGTGGCAGGAAAGAGTTTGGATTCACTTGCAAAGCAAGAGGAAAGACTTTGCCCAGCTGGCTTTTAGTTCTGCAAATTGTGCCCCTGTGAAGTCTTACGGTGCTGATAGAAGGGCTCGGTGGGTGTACAAAAAGCAGAACCCAAGACCTGTTACAGAGAGAGAATAGCAGTGCTGTAAAAGGTGCTGATCCGCCTGCCTCAGACAAACAGGCAGTTTGGGTCGGACACATGCGTATTAAGCTAAGATTTGGTAAATGTGTCAATCATCTGTTGCATTGGGGTAGCGTGTTGGCTGCATGCAGCAACATCACTGGAATGATTTTAGTGCTGTGGGTACCAAAGCCACATGAAACGAGCCTGACCCAAAGAAACAGGCTGTGATGGGAGGTTCTTGAATACTTTGGTAGCTTCCCGTGCAGCAAACAGAGAGTTCTGGTTCTCGGAAATCCTCTTGATCACTTGTCATGCGATGGAAGGCTGGCAGACAACTGACACCTCCGGAAAAACTGCATTTTCTTTCTTTTTTTTTTCCCCTACTTATTCCTCTTCCTGACTGATGGACAAGATTGTAGGGTTTATCCTAACAGCTATCCCCTTGATAAGCTTATTACGACTTTGGTGAACTCATGCAAAAAAAAAATACATTGTATAATGGAGGCTTTGCTGTGTGAAACCCAGCATGGTCTGACGGGTCCAAACACAAGCAGCGATTTCTGCAGGCCCCACAGCCTCAACCTGACCTTATTCCCCGCTCTCTGTGTGGCCTTGGGCAACTTATTTTGCCTTTCTGTCTCCGTTTCATCTGCGTAAGCTGTAAGGAAGTGATACCTGCCACATATGGGCCGTTGGGAGGATCTGCTGGATAATGAGCAGCATTTCTGCACTAATGACTCGTGGAGCTGAGCAGAGTGGAAAACCAGCCCAGCACCAGGGTGGGACGTGATAAATAATAAGTAATAGTAATAAGCAAGTAGCAAATAGTAAATAGTGGTAAGTAACAGTGGGAATAAGTAACAGCTCTTTCGTAAGGGTATTAACCAGCCTCCTGTGAGCTCTAGGATGCTGGGGAAGAAGCACTTTCCAGTTCCAATGCTCATGTTCACATGCTCACACCTACTACCAGCGTATACTGATTACTCAAGTTATCACAATGGGAGATTCACTGGTCAGGTAACACAGATGAGGGCTTGAAGCTTCAGGAAGGCAGCGCTGGAATAAGAAGAGAAGACACTGGTGAAGTCTGGAGTTCCTTACATCCCCCTTGGATTCATCAATTAACTTCTGTTGTAGGGATTCCTTGACTGGAAATCTGCTGAGTTGTCGCTAAGGGGCTTGGGGGCTACGTCGGTGTGATACCCGTGGGCTGGGCACACGACAGCAAGTACCTAATAACCAAATAGCACAGCAGCTCCATGGAAATAGAGCCTAAAGGGGTGTATTTCCTGGGAAGCAGGACACACTGAGCAGGGTTCAATCCCCTTTCCAAATGCTTTTAAAACCCTCATGGCAGAAGCAGCAGCTTGTTCGAGCAAAACCTTTCCTTCCCACGGAGCATGTAGGAACTCCTGTGTTTGCATCTCGACCTCAAATATGTTTCTTTAGGCCGAAAGCACAAAGGGTCCTTTGTAGGGAAGAGCTGAGACAGATGAGTTACAACGCAGAGGGGAAATGTATTTTTTTTTAACCTCTCCAGGCGTTGCTTCAAAAATGCTAAAAATCTTGAGAGCTTTCCAGTATAATATATAAGGAGCAGGAAGTTTGACTCTGTAGCAGTAAACATATTTCCTTTTAAAACTAACTTCTGTAGCTCAAGTCTAGGCGGGAGCCCTTTTAGAGAACACCAGCTTTAATGGAGAAGAGATTTGAGAGTAGCAAAGATTATTTTTAATATGATATTGAAGCGAGAAGAAAAGGTACCCAGTGTTACGGGCAATAAGTGCAATGCTAAGAATGCCAAAAAAAAGGCAAAAAAATAGAAAAGTAGATTATAAAAACAGTAATAGCTGCAGCTCTGGTAGACATTTCCTCGTTGCAGAAGGAAGGAGGGAAAGAAAAGGGCGCACAACCCGCAGGTAGTAACAAGACTGAGACGCTTGGCCATGCTTACGTGCTTATTTCAGTCTTAAGCAGAAAGGATAACAGTAACAGGACATTTAATACAATCCTAGTTAATGGAGGTGGGGAGTCTCAAAGAGAAAGGTGGCTAATTGCCTAAATCGCTCGAATCTTCTTTAATCCACAAAGACGAAACGAAATTCACCCTCAGCTCTAGCCCAGGTGGAAAAAGCCACTAATTCATGAAAGCCTCTTGTGTCTTCTTGAGCCGTTGTGGTTACATGTGCTCTGCAAAAAGACAGCACGATACATATACACATCAGTTTGCATTTACAAAATGCACTAATGGATTTTTTTTCTTTTTTTCCCCTTCTCCCCGCCGCGTTCCCGTGTTTCCCGCCCGCGCGGCGCACAGTACGCGGCGGAGCTGCTGGCGGTCGTGCGGCTGCCCTTCATCCACCCCAGCTACCTGCTCAACGTGGTGGACAACGAGGAGCTCATCAAGTCGTCGGAGGCCTGCCGCGACCTCGTGAACGAAGCCAAGCGCTACCACATGCTGCCGCACGCGCGCCAGGAGATGCAGACGCCGCGCACGCGGCCCCGGCTCTCCGCAGGTAGGGACGCCGCGGCGGGAACCGGCACACGGCGCCCACGGCCGCACGCAGGGGCCCCTCGCGCACGCCAGGCTGCTCCAGGGAGGAAATCCCAGGGAAAACACAGAATCCCAGAATGCCTAAGGTCCGAAGGGACCTCTATAGGACATCTAGTCCAACTCCCCTGCACACGCAGGGACACCCAGAGCACATGGCACAGGGCTGCATCCAAGCGGGTCTTGAAGATCTCCAGAGAAGGAGACTCCACAACCTCTCTGGGCAGCCCGTTCCATCTCTTAGCAGAGAGGAGAGGGAAAATAAGGATGCGGAAATGCAGCCGTAGCCCAAATCTCCAGATATTAGCTATGGAAATACCTGCTTCAGGTGGAGGTCCAGGCTTTCCCTGGATATCCTAGTGCTCTCCACATCCCTAGCAAAATTCCCATTTCTGCCAGGGGAGCAAGAATTCAGCACTTTGGGGCTTCACCCTCAAAGCCTGTTGAAGTCAAGAAACACTTTTACATAGAAAAAGCTTTTTATTTCATTTCCCCTCTCCTTCCCAAGTTATCCCCAGGACCTTCACTGCGATGCTCCTCAGCCCTGCTCACCTCCCACTCACGTGCTCCCTTTCCCCACCCTTCCCGCTCGGATTGCAGAGCCGAAACCACATTTTTACACCCGCCCTTAGTCACAAATGCTTTGCCCTCCGTGTGCTTTTCTTTTTGCCCAACCGGCATCACTTCTTTGGGCCATCTCTTTGCTTCAATCCTAGGGGTGGCCGAGGTGATCGTCCTCGTCGGGGGCCGCCAGATGATCGGCATGAACCAGCGCGCCTTGACGGCCGTCACCTGCCTGAACCCCCAGAACAACAAGTGGTACCCGCTGGCCAGCCTGCCCTTCTACGACCGCGAGTTTTTCAGCGTGGTCAGCGCCGGGGACAACATCTATCTCTCAGGTATGCAGCAAAGCACCAGGTTTCCACCTTGCGCTGCGAGCTGAGGCAGGGCACAGAAAAAATATCCCACAATCTCCTTAAAAAAATAAAAGGGTAGAAGGGTTTCCCTGGTTTCAGCTTTCTCCATGTCTCCGCAGCCGTTGCACTCTCGCCGAGCAGCCGTTTTGGGAAAATAGGTCTGACAACCGTCAGGCATGCAAAGAGGTTTCACTGCCATAGTAACACAATTTAAGATATTGGCTGCAGTTGAGTCTAAATGGCGGGTTATGGGATTTGAGACAGGCAGGCTGAACTGCTGAATATGTGACCTGCACTTACAGTATTTGCTTACAAGAGCGTTCACGTTTTGTGCTTGTTGTTGAAACCTCTCTTTTGACAGTAGTCACTAGCCCTATAATCTTCTTAGTTGCAATGAAAGTGAGACCACGCTCCTTAAAAAAGGCTTTAACGACCCAAGTAGCTGCCTACGGCTTGTGCTGGTGGGATGAAAGCGTCTGCGGATTTGCAGGGTTGTGGCACCTCCTTGGCTGGAGGAGAGGAGCAGATTCTCTCCAGGCAGCGTGAGGATGCTCTGGGGAGAGGATTGGGCTGGAAGAGGAGTCAGCGTGGGGCGGGCAGACATGTCTGGACAAAGATGTGGCCAGGGAATATGTCCCGTGGTGCTAAATCCCACCAACACAGCGTAGAGGCCCTCAGGATCGCTTCAAAATTATTTTGTGGTGTTTTTTCCCATCATGGTTTTTCGCCTGGAGCAAAGGTCTTCTTCAGGGCTTGGCTGAGATGCTGCCTTATAGTTATTCTTAGCTGAGGCCCTTCCCAATACGAAAAGCCATTCTGGACTCTGCCTTACCTGCTAGCAAAATCCAAGGGAATCCCAAGTGCAAAACTGACTTCATCTCCTTGCCCTGATTCTGGATGAGCAAGTTTTGGTGCTGGGTGCTAGAACACGGGAGCTGGAGGTCCTGCAGGCTTCCCTGGAAGCCTAGCAGGGTGTCAGCAGATCTTCTACTTTCCTTAAACTTTTGTGACACAGAAAAGAAAGAAAGAAAAAAAAAATAGAAATGAGGGATGAACAAAAGTGGGAATGAACTGAAACAACTGTAAAATTCCAAAGAGAAAGGCTGGTTTTGTCATTAAAGCACAGAACGGAGAGTCTGGTTTCTCTTCTTGGCTCAGCCACTGACTCCTAGGGTGGTCTCAGATAAATCACTTCACCCTTTTGGGCTCCGAGATGAGGACTGTAAGACACCCAGCAAGCAGCTATGCTGGAGGCTTCAGTCAGACGCACAAAAATGCCCCGTGTCAATGTTTTACTTGAGCATCTTAAATGCTTTTACAGGCGCTGTACAGCTGCTTCTTCCTTTTATCAGCAAATCAAAAGACATAAGGAATTCAACCCTGCAAATTAGGAGCAAAACCTGCAAGGCAAGCACTTGCTTTATTCTGCCCATGTATGTGCAGCTTCAATCCATCACTGCGTTGAGCTTTCGAGATCCGGGCTGGACTGATCTCGCAAGCCAAGATGGGCTCTGCCTTCTAGCACGTGCTGCGGTAATTTAATAGACTGGAGGTTATTTATGAGCATTCGAAAGGGTCTGTCCCCTCCTGTACATGTCCCTCTTAGTCTGACATCTTGATTTCCTTGTATTATCTCATTTAAAAAAAGAAAAAAAAAAAAGGCCTTTGGGAGGCAGGAATAAATGACACAGTTATGCATCATCGGAACAGATGCTCCGTATTGAGGGTGATTTATTTTAATTAGTCAAATGTCATTGGAAGAGTTTGTGCTTTGTAACTGGCTGTGCTCGCCGCGCGCAGAGCTGCGCTGCTTCCCAGACCTCACCTGCTTCTTCTCCCCTTCTCCGTGCCCGCTCCGCTCCAGGTGGCATGGAGTCGGGGGTCACGCTCGCCGACGTCTGGTGCTACATGTCCCTGCTCGACAACTGGAACCTCGTGTCCCGCATGACAGTGCCCAGGTGTCGGCACAACAGCCTGGTCTACGACGGCAAGATCTACACCATCGGCGGCGTCGGCGTGGCCGGCAACGTGGACCACGTGGAAAGGTAGCCACAAAATCCATCCGTTTGCCGGGGCTTTGGCTTCACGCCCTCTTAAAGGACACTTGTGCCGTGCTGCGGGTGTTAGAATCGGCTTGTAAAACCACAAAGGAAGGAAAATACGCAGGATTAGATTTCCTTGCAAGCGTCAGTGGAAAGCGTTGTTTCAAAAGGGAAGCAGAAAGCTGCAGTCTGCCTGGTGGTTTGCTCAGGAGAGCGAGGAGAGAAATTCAGTTTCTTCAGATCCATCCTGCAGGTTACAGAACAGATAAACAAACTGATGAGAGTCTTCACCAACCACAAATTTGTGTTGATTTTGTTGTTGCTGTTGTTTTTCTGTCTCTTTTAACCGAGAAGAGCAGCAGCAGAGCAGGTTTCTCCCAGGTACTCGCTTGGTGAAGTGGCTGCAAGGCCGCTCTTACTCTGGCACTGGGACCTGCCAAGCTCACACGGAGACATGGAAACAGTTTTGAATTCCAGGCAGAGAGGGGCTGAATAGAGACGGGGGAGAATGGAAATTTTTCATTTCAAAAAGAAGCTCAAAATAATGAAAAAAAAAAAAGCCATTCTCAAATTTAACTTAAGGAAGGAACAAAAACACAAAGGAAACATTTCACAAAAAGGAATTCCAAAACCAACTCATTTTATGTCAACCATAACATTCAGTGAAGGCTGTAATATTTTATGTGCTTATCAATGTTTTCATTTAAAAAAATAGAAACCATTTTGAAATGGAATATAAAAAATATTCTCTTCCAAAAAGATAAATACAATCCTAACCTTACCCAAACACTTACAGAAGTATTGTGACAATAGATTAGTGATACATTTTGGTGATTTTTTTTTTGTCCTTGTAGTGAATCTGACAGACAAAAAAGTGAGGATTTTTTTCTTATTGTGAGTTTTAATTGCTGACTTCCCCAGGAAGATTTTGGAGCAGCCCGTTCTCAATAAAAGTTGCCTTAAACAGGGAATCCAAAGAGCAATAGAGAATTATGAAAGGCCTACAAAAAAAAAAAGAATATTTTCAAAAAGTTAGGGTTGATGATGCCTTAATTCTATCATCATTTGGCTTTGCAACTTTTAGGTTCCATTTATGCAGCATTTATCAAGTAAAAATTTACACACAAATACTGAGTAGTAAGGGATTCGCTTTGGGGAAAATCTCACCGTTTAGTGGACTTGTCATTTTTATGTAATTTCTAAAAGCATTTCCCCTGTAATTTAAGTCAGAAAACTTTTTCTATGAAAGTGGGAAATGGGTGGAAGAAAGAGATTTCATTCTTCCCCTTGACAAAGAGCTCAACAACGTGGCTCACAGAGAGGTGACTTAATAAATGGTGGGGTTTTTTTGTATGAAATTATTTCTTTTTATTTTTCCTCGGAGTCCTCATTCCTCCCTCTGCTCCTTCTCACTTCTCTCTTCACCAAAGCATCCCAAGCCCCAGGGAGCTGCTCGAGCTGGCGAGCACAGCCACTAACTCTCATTTTATTGAGCCACCAAGAGACGCTTTTGAGGTGCCTGGTGGACTTCTTGCCTATCTTGCCAGTGCACGCTCTGTCTGCCACAATGAGGACATCTCGCCGTAGGGATTTGTTAAAACCGTGGTTATAATTAATCTGCTCGAGTCTACAAAGTGGCTTATGAGACGCAGCAATGGAAAAGCTGCAAAATGGCCTCATTTGGGTCATGCCAAGAAGTGAGGGAGGTTCTTTGAGATGTTTTCTTCTCTGTTCCTCCTATTAAATGACAGTGGGGAATTGCAGAAGTACAAAAATGTGCCAGGGCTTCGGCTGCACGGGCTTTGGGAAGGGTGAGAGAAGGGTAACTTCCCGAGCCGTGCTGGGCAAATTTGCACTTTGTCAAGCGGAAGTGTTTCCCAATTCCCCAGGTCATTCAGGCTGTGCATTTCTCCTGGAATACGGTGCAGTAGTTTGGGATGAGGCAGTATCTCACTTCCCGCCAGCATGCAGGCCCAGAGCATGGAGGCCGCAGTCTCTCACCACAAGAAGTCTGAAGACATGGAACATTTCTCCGATTTTCTCCCCCCTTTTTTTTTTGTCTTGTTCCCCACTTGTTTTTGCTGCTGTTTTTGGAATATTTCATCCCAAATGGCGAAAATTTGACAAAGATGTTTTTGTTGCGGCTTTTTGCTAAACAGATAATGTCAGGCTGTCTTAGCTCTACCTGCCGTTACCTGACTGCACCTAATACATCTGCTGCGCTATTAGAAAGCATTAAAGCAAATAGGAACCACTGGATATCTAATAATTTATGGGATTAGCTCCGTGCTCCATCATTTGGGCTTTCGGTTGTGTCATTGCTGCTCAAGGGTGCTGCCTCCCCAAGAATCCCACCTAAATCAGTGGATATTTTCCCATCAACTTCAGTGGAATTGAGATTTTTTTTACCCTTTATCTGCCATTTGGCGACAAAGAGACAGTAAAACTCTATTTTGACAGCGAATATTACGGGGCTATAACAAACAGACAGGTAGGAGTCATTCATTACTCGGGTTAAAGCAACGTGGAGTGCCAGGCGGGCTGAATTATAAGTCCATTCTCGTGCATATACATGGGTCTGCGTCTGAGCAGAGTTATGTTGTTGGAATGAATATTTAGGGAAATAACGGAGCGGCGGCAGCTCTCGATCAAGCCCCTCTGGCAAGTCGCTGTGTGACAAGAAGCGAGTCATTAGGTACGAGGCGAGAGCGCGTTCCACTCGGCGTCTCCTCCGGAGATGCGAGTGGAGTGGGGAGGCGGGGAAATGAAGTGGATCAAGGAACTAGGGTTTTAGATAATGGATGGGCCTCGTAATATATGCAATTTGAGAGCCTGAGAGCCCGCATGGGCTGACAAGCGAATATATGTGCCTGAAAGTGTGGAAATGTGGGCGCTTTGTGGTTATTATCTGTCTGAAGGACAGAGGGAGATGAATCCCCTTGACCTGACAGCACTTCTACAATAGGGTTGTCTTAAAATTGGGAGATTACTTCAGCTGGCGGCGTGTGCTGGGAGGACATTCGGGAAAAAAAAAAAGTAAAAGTAAGCTTTATAGGCTTTATAAACTGCTTCAGAACCCACTGTTTCATTGATGGCTTAAGAAAATTAAATATATAGCCTTGTCCAAGAATAGTTTATTAAGCTCCTCAGAAGAGTCAGAAGAAAATAGAAAAGGCAAAACCCAGTAATCCGTAATATGATTTTAAACATCATGTGAATCATCTGCAGAGCAGATCAATATGACTCCGTACGGCTTTATTTTAAATAGTAGATTTCCTGCAAACAGGATTAAATAATATATAAGAAACTGGAGAGCGGTTGGCTCTAAGATACTGACCACGGTGCAAGGATTTTCTAAGTGTGAATAAACGAAGGTACTCGCGAGGCTCCCTAATGTGGAAGGAGAGAAATTAAGAGGCTGCACTGGGGGGAGTAATAGCGTTTTCAGGTATTTAAAGAGATCAAAAGTGAACAAGGCAGAAAGCAAATGACACAGCGTGAGGCAAAAGGCTTTTCTGCTGTGGCCATTGGGGTGGAGGCAAAAGAAAGAGTGGGCGCTAAACAAAGCGAAGCCAGAGGAGGATCGTGCCCGTAGACGTAATCCTTTGGAAAGGGGATGTTTGAGTGCGCTCTCCTCCACCCCAGGCTGGATTTTCAGAGCGCTTGCTGGCTCCTCAGTGTCTAAATAGCACCCAAACCAGATCACAGGGACAGGTGAGAGCCCATGGCCTCGTATCGGTGACGGGACAGGCAGGGACACCCGGGTCCCACATGTGATGGAAGGGGGGACCTTGCAGGGCCATGGGGACTGATCCCAGAGCAAAGGCCGATGTGTGAGGGCCTTGTGTGAACGTGGGCTCGACCCATCGGTGCCGGGACCGCAGAGCCAGCCCGTCCCGTCCCAGGGAGACGTCCTGGAAGCTCAGCAGACGAAAGCCCTCGCGGCGGACGCAGCAGGGCCGGAGGGAGCCATGGGGGAGAGGGAAGAAACACCTTTGCTTGGGCTGAAGCCAGCTCCCATTAAGCGTCCGTCTACGGCTTCAAACAGGGGAATCAAACGCAAAGCTTGACTAATGGGAAGAGATCAAAATGATTAGTTGTTCAAATTGGTTCCCTCCGTGCTGGCCCCAGGGTAAAGCTGGTGTTAACGGTGGCAGAAGATGCTCCTCGCTCTGGTGGCCGTGGGGCCGAGGCATCGCCAGCCCCGACGTGACAAATGGAAGGGCCGGAGGCTGGAGAGGTGAAGCGGTTGTCATCATTTCCTACCCCGCAAGGTTAGGAAGACTCCACTTCGTTCATTTTTGAACCAATTTAGTTAATCTGGTGCAAATCCCTGTGTGAACACATTAAGAGCTGACTTGAGATAAACCAAAATGATGGAAACCTGCCTTGCAGTGGGGGACTTAAGAAGCTTAGACTACTTAGTTTATCCCATAGAAGGTTAAGAGGCGACTTTATTATTTTCTGCAGGTCTGTACATGGAGGAGAGAGATTTGATAGCAGACAACTTTATAATTTAACAGGAAAAAACTTGCTATCCAGTGGGTGGGAGCTGAAGCTAAACAAAAATGAGACGAGAAATCAGCTCTACAGTTTTACAAGGAGGTAATGAACCAGAGGAACAAACTCGAGGGGATTGAAGGACTTGATGGATGGAGTGAAATTAGGTATCAGGAGGCCTTAAAGGTACCTATGTCTTATCTTCAACCCCAAGGAGAATTCAGACACTTGGTTAAGAGGATTGCTTTAGTGGACCTATCCAAAATCCACGCTCGGTGCCGCATTAGGTGGACAGGGAATGGTTTCCATCTGCTTAATGGCTCAGAGAAGATTTTTTGAAACCGAAGGGTGCTCAAGACGAGAACACTTGCCTTAAGCTGCCCTGTCTGCACCTGCATCCTGTAGATTTGCAGCCTTTGGCTCTCAGTGGATAAGGTGAAACTGGTCATTTTTGGTTCCCCGTGGCAGGCACAGAAAGGCCAATTCTATCATTGCAAGAATGTAAACACAGCAGGGAAGGTGGAAGAAAAACTGGGTGCAGAGGGCCTGGGATCCCTGCTGTGAAATTCATCCAGAAAAGGAACTATTTATAATTTGAATCTTTCTCCAACGTTCCTGGACAACATTGTCCTCACCCTCACCCACCCCACAACAGATCTGGAAGCTGTAGCCCTTCCTTCTCCTGAAAACACATTAGAAAGACCAGCAAGTCACCTGCTGTAATATCCTGGAAGCTGAGGAATTACTAGACCAGTATCTTCCTCAAATTTCTTTCTTTTTTGGACTGTTTTTGAATGAATTTTAACCCATTTCTTAACCATTTTTTCATTCAATAATTACAGCCATCATCAAATAAGCTACCAAACCCAAAATAACTGGAATAGGTGCGTTAGTAAAGCGTAACCCAACAGCAGCGTATGAAGCTGTTCATATTATGTGACATTTTTGCGTATCTGCTAGGATGGGAGTGCCATGAGCGCTGTGGGCAAATACAAGAGCTCCAGCATATGGTGCCTTACATTTAAGAGCTCTTTATGTAGCCAAACATGAATCTGCAGTCATCTTTTTGGTGTCGAACCTTAAAAATCAGGCCAGCATAGGTTGGCCCTTTAGTATGTTCCATATTGTCTAACCTTGTTATATTTCACCTCTTTGATCGTTTTATTATAAGTGAGTTTAATTTCTCAGTAGCTAATTTAGAACATTGTAAATAGCTGTTGTCTGTGCTCATTTTAAGGGATTTTTGCTCATTTCGTTAGTTAAAATTCACCTCCCTCATACTTTTCCTTCGTTTTTATGGGCATATTAATTATTTACAGTTATATTACTTCAAAAGTTATTAATGCATTTTTTTTGTGAAGTATTTTATTTTGTGCCACCTCCATCATTTCCATCTTTTATCCCGTTTATTTTCCTTAAGTCTGAGCTTTAGGAATTTGAGAGATGTTATGGAAGGAGACTCCCTGGTCAGTAAATCAGTTGTTCCAGATGGATTTGTGGGCACAGATTCATTTAATGTTTGCATGTTGCGTATCGCTAATATCAAGAGCCCTGAGTGGATGATGAGGGCTTCTCTTCGCGCAGTCAACAATCCTGAATAATCGCTACCCAGGAAACTCTTATTTGACTGACTGTGCCATTACTTGGAAATATTGAAGCCTAAAACTCATATCCCTTTCCACTGTCTGCAAGACTCATTTTAGAGCAGCTATTTGGATCCCTGCCACATTATCTTAAAAAAAAAAAAAAAAAAAAAAAGAAAA
>JAWLRI010000412.1:2342081-2368890 GCA_034781795.1 Crypturellus tataupa
GGGCCACCGAGAGCTGTGCAAAGCAGCCCCTAATGCTGCTGTCCTGGGGCACAGCCCCTCTGCAAGGCTCAGTGACCCTTTCTCACCTGGAAGTCACGCAGAAATGCTACATGAAGGTAGCCAAGTGTACTCTGGTTTTACAAGAGAGGGTAACTTTTTATACCCCATGTCTGCCTGGAGCAGAAAGCAAGATGCATGGGGAAAGGGCATGTGCACTCTGGCCCCTCATCCAAGTCACTCATGAGCAAGTTGAACAGCACCAGGCCCAGTACAGTCCCTTGTGAGATAGCACTGGCCACAGGCCTCCAGCTAGACTCGGTCCGATTTATCACGACCCTGACAAATATAGATAGAGATTACTTTTAATTATATATATAAAAAAATCAGTCACAGTGGCATTCGTAACCCAGGAAAAGGATTGTTCACCTGATGATAGATATGTCTGAATCTTATTTCCTAAGGTCTTTTACTCAGCAATCTTTGTTCATCTGTCATAAGTTTTCTTCCAGGAGAGAGTTTCAGATCCAGCATTTCTTTCATGGCTTCTTATCCTTTCTTTTCAAACATAGGTGCCTTTCCAGGTCCCAGTCATGCCATCAGCTCGCTCCTCATTCTTCTGAGCCAACAGCAAACAATGAGCCAATTCAGAAGGGACTGGGGTTTGGACACCTGACTGTTAAACATTTCCACTGGTAATTATCTGGTAAGCAAGTCACAACAACTCATTGATTAATATATACAGCAGTTATTTTTCAGTGATAAATGATGACCTACATTACTGGAATTCTTGCATTTCTCATGTCAGTGACATCACAAGGCAAACAAGGCACTTAATAAATAAAAGACCTACACAGTAGAAATACACTTTGTTTGAAGAGCACTGTAGAAGAAATGCCCTATCTATCTTTCCTATGATTCCCTCTGAACAGTGCCAGAAAATCTTCTTCTGCAAAACACTCCTTAAAAAATTAAGAGAGCCATCAGAAAAGGATTAGTTTTACCCAGGAACCACCAGGGTAATCAAAGTATGGAAAAGATAAAGAAGCGACTAATTAATAGACCTTTATACTTGCTGTAGTCAATTGTATGTTTCTCTGACATATTATTTAACAGACGGTTGATATTACATGATGAAGTCATCAGTTATCCCTAATATCCTGTAAAAATACTGTTATTTTCTGGAAATAAAACATCCACCACATTCCCAATCCTATTACAGTAAATCAGTTAACAATGAAGAACAAATATGAGTACACTCTGTACCAGTTTAGGCATTCAGCTTTGGAAAGTATACCCAGAGATTAAATTTTTAAAGACCCCATATTTTATGAATAAACTCCATAAAGCATTTAGCATAGTTGCCATGTCAGGAAAAGGTCAATACTGTCTATAATATTCAGTCATATAATTGTATATAAAATCAAATATTTGCCTTTTTTTTAATGAGAAAATACATATCTCTGAACCATGGTAATTACTTTTAACATCATTCAAAGTACCAGGTATTTTCAGAGAGGAGTTCACACTAAATGACCATGAGGTACAATATAAAGCTGATTCTGCTTTTCCTTCACACATTACTTCCATAGGACAGGCCATTCCATCTTGTTTTAAAAATCCTGGTAGTATCAACGTCCAGGTGAAAAGCAGTGATCCTTCACAGACAGTATCCAGCTAGAATTCCTCAATTTCATACTAGGGGGAGGTATTGGCTGAAAGGCCAATTTCAGATTGGGCAGGTTTCCTCTTCATAAAAAAAGTCTCTCAGGGTGCTTTGTAGCCTGTTCTTTTTTAAAAATAAAATAAAATAAATTTTAGAAAAGGTAAAATGGGAAATATAAATAATGCAGTCAGGTTCCAGCATTCATTCCAGTCAATTTGCCTGGCAGAGGTACACGTGAAGAGAGAGTGAGCAAGTCATTTTTAGCAAGACTGCTGAGCCCTGATGCACATTGAGCAGGAATTCTGACTGATAAAATGGAACAAAATTAAGAGAGCTTCTGAAAAAAAAATACTGGGCAAATGCGAAAGTCAACAAATCTGTATTCTTAAAATAAAAAGAGCAAAGCAAGCAGTCTTTAAGACTTTAGCATGGCAAGGACATGTCCTTAATTTTAAATGATCTAGATACAGAAGAGGAAAGGAGTGAGGGAAAGATTTGTCTGGTGAGGAATTTGTTTGTTTGTTTGTTTCTACAGAATGACCAAGGGCTTTTTCTGTGGAAAGAAAATACATCTTTACATTATTTCTAATATTTTCCCAGGACTATTTCCACCACTTTGGTGGGACTGTACAGCAAGAGTAAACCTGAATAGTTAAGTTGCAAGTACTGTTTCTCCCATCTATACAAAATCTTGAGCTTCTCTGCCAGCTCTGAAATACTTTGATAGGTGTTACACTGCTCTGCATCCAGAAATGCTTCATTAAAAATCACAAATGGTGATGTTCCTCCAAATTTACACTCATATTTGTACAAATAGGAGAAGGCTACTAGAATGGAAAATTTAAGTCCAGGATGTGAAAGTTTCCAAAATATATAAGCAACTGAAAGCTATTTTGAGCAGAAACCATTTTCAGCAGTGATTGCACAGCTGTCCCTGACTTCAAAATATCAGTCATTTATCTTATATACTTTTTTCTACGTATGCACACAGTGTTTCAGTTTTGCATCCACAGTTGGCATCGATGTCGATATATATATACCTTTCCTTTCCATGAAGGAAATCCTCAGATTCTAACCTTCTTTCAGATTGAAGCTGCTCAGCTTTTTAGTTTAACCCTCTGTTTATCTTCAAGATATTGAAACAGAAATCTTTCTTTACAGAAAGAGTATTACAGAAAGACCCACATAAAACATATAATAGATAGAAATCTGTTAGATACATTTCAATATGAAACTGTCTAGATAACATTAGTCTAGTTCTTATGTTCAAGAGTGAGAAGTACTGAGTTTCAGTCTCTTTAGGGTACTCCAGGACCAGAGACGGGGCCATTGAGCTGTTTAATTGATTAATTTCCCTTGAATTAGAATAGCAAAGGAATTGCATTTTACACTTCCAAGGAGGCATAAGAGCATGCCTGCTGTGTTCCACAGGTGACAGAAATTCGCTCTTCACTGATCCTTCCTTGGTTAGTGCTGCTTTGCTGAGAAGAAAAGAAAAGGAAGCCAACAACTTTCTGAACAGTATCTTAAGATGTGACACTGAGACAAAATAGATAAATAAATAAAATTAAAAATAAAGTCAAATGCTTCAAAGTATCTATTACTGGTAGCTATATAAAAGATTATTTTCAAAATACATTTCCAGCACAGCGAGCACAAATTGGCAACATGACTCATTCACATAAATTGGATGCAATTTCCTGCTTTTCACTCTAAAAGTATCCCCTTCCCATTTTTCAAAAACAGTGTGAGGGGATCCACAAATCCCTTGAGCAGGTGCTGCCCGTCTCAGCAGCATTGGCTACCATATACTTGAAACAAACCTCTTTAAGGACTGGGTACAAGATGTTCTTTCAGAAAAAGCTGTGTGCACAGCCAAAGGCAGACAGGAAAATTACATGGAAAGAAGTCAAGGGAAAACAAGAAGTGAAAAGAAGAAAGAAAAAAAAAAAGTAAATGTGTACTATAGTTCTAGAGCAAAAGAATGCACTGGAAACTGAAAACGATGAAATACATTTGGCTTGCATGCTGTAGAAAAAGGACATGAAGGTTTTCAGGCATGTATAGTCGCTGAAGATTTCTTAAATGCAGCATATTTACTGTAGGGGTTTTTTTTTCCTTTCCAGTGGATATTTCACAGTTTTTTCGACCACCAAGCAACAGAAGCAACGATAGTAGTGAATGACTCACCCTCAGACATTTCTAACCTATTAGTCAGATATCTGTTACTGGAACAAGTATTGATTCGGTGCCTGGCTGAATGAAAGATGTCTCTTATGGCTCATGAGGAAAGGTATGTGATATTCAGGGATCGTGACCGCCTCCAGTAAATGTGTGTCTTTCCAGACAGAGGTTTCCAGACCGTGATGCACACACTGCTAGCCGTTTCAGACAGGTTCTGCAAATGATGATTCCCCAGCCAGTTAAATTAAGGATCCTGCTTTAGGCTGAATCAGTACAGCTTGTTCATGGCAGTGGCACGATCAGGTCTAGCCCTGTCTGTACAGAGGCTGAATGTCTCTGGAAACGTGTTCCCGCAGGCATTTACCAGCCCATCATCAGCATGTGCCTACAAGAAGCCCCAACAGGAATGGCCGGTCGGCCGATAGGCAGTTTTCATCCCTGCAGAGATAGTGTCAAGGTAACTCAGGGTCAGGGAAGAGGTGAGAGGAGAAGAGGGTGTCTCTGGATCAGGAAGTTGGAGGGTGAGGCGGGTGAGGAGGACAGGCGTATGTAGGCAGGACCTGTAAGGCCCACGCACACGCACTGGATGTGCAGGAGAGCGGGCACTAAGCCAGGGGCTGCCTCTGAGCTGGAGGCACTTGAGCAAATTAACTGAGAATCCCCGCTTGGCGCCTCTGACCCTGCCTAGCTTTACTCCTTTACTTCAAAGCCACTAGTCACATGCTTGGAATTAAACAAATGATGAACTGCTTTTGGGTCAGGGCCCAAAGAGCTAAATGGTTAATATGTGTTTATAGCTTTACTGTACTCCATTCTTTAATTTTGGCTCACTTGCTGGCTAGCTGAATCCTGTATATTTAGTCCAATCTGTTATTAGCATCCCTTTGTGACTCTTGGATTTGTTCTTTCCACAGCTGAGAGACTTAGCTGAAATCCTTGCTAAAGGTCATAATGTCGCTTTAACCATATACAATCAAAGTCCTCTTTGGAGTCAGTCTTCTTTAAAGGCTTTTCAAGAGCTGATACTGGGATACTGGGAACCATTGACATAGGAAAGAAAAAGGATTTTCTTTCTTTCAAAATGTTTTAAGTATGTATTTTTGAAATATATAGCTTTATTGCTAATCAAAAAAAAATTGCACAGGAGAATGAAAGCCTCATAAAGGGCAGATGCAGCCTATTTATTTTAGTCACAATTAGTGTCTCTCTCTCTCTCTTCAGTGTTTATTACATCCCTGATTCAATATCCTTCATAAAATCAATGCAACTCTAACAGAAGTGGAACCTACAGAGATGGGATACCGTTCATACTGGATAATATGAGTACTTGCAGAACAAAGGATAAGTGTGTATTTTCTCTTTGGCAGAAGGATACTTCACTGTTTGCAGCTACAGTAAGAATAGAATGTATTTATGCTAGCATGGAAAATAAACGGCAGTGTCTAAGCACGAAATTCCAAAATGACAATCTTGCCTAGTTCCTTCAATATTTAAAAAAGAGACTGCAAATACAGGCTTCTGACATGTTGCAGTCAATACGAGTTTGATCCTGATTTTGGCTCATCATGAAACCTCCATGTTTTAAGACAACAACGATGAAAAAAGTGCATCTGCCAAGCTCAATCTTGTAAAATATTCAAAAATTGCTTTTTGATCTAAGGAGGAAACCAGATTTATTTCTTTTGCTGAAATTTAAATTATTCAGCTAGGAACCATGAAAGATAAAGTTGGGAACACATATGTGAGGAAAAAATCCCTCTATTGTCTTTTATTAGTTTGATGTTTTCCCTTGTTCCTGGCAGCATTTGGCTCTCCTGGGTACCTTTGGTGCCAGTGGTGATTGTTGCGCCTGCTTGCAGTGTACTCTGCACATTATTTCAGGAAACCATGCTCCTACACATCAAACAGCTTTACTTGCAGGAATATGAACACTAACATCTCCACCGGGCCCAGGAGCAGACTACTATTTTCAGCAAGCAAGGTGTCTCTAATGGTTCGAAACCCAGCCCTAAGCACGTTCTCTGGTCTGGACCTCCTAGCTAGGTGATCACCCTTAGGTGATCCATCTCACACCCAATGCAGCTCTTAATGTCACTAAACGCAGTGAGACAGCAGCCTGCAGGCAGCCCAGGAGACAAGATCTTCAGCTCTCCTTTGCTTGGAAAAAGGAGAGCAGGGGAAGCTCCAAGGACCAGAGGAGATAACATGAATTACTGAGATTGTCCTCTAACCACAGCCAGGTAAGCACTGTTGGATCAAATAATTCTACTCTTTCCCAACCACAAAACCCTCAGAGTATTTCCTAACATCTTAAAGTAACTTATAAGCTCTTTACTGCCAACGCAGCTGTAGACAATGTCTTTCACATTCTCCCATATCAGAAATTTCGTGCTTTCAATAAAAATTGAAGGATCTTTTCTAATCTGAGCTGGGGAAAAAAACCCTTCCTGAATCTCATCTGCTGACGAGTTTAACTCTAGATACAGGAGCAAGATGTCCCAGACAGTCATTAGAGAAAGGTTTCAGCCCTCATTGATACATAGTCACAGATCAATGTGAAGGACTGAGAGAAGAAAGAGGAAAGAGAAGAAATCTGTCCTTTCCCCACAACGTGATGGTGGGAAGTGGAATGGGGATATGAGACCTTGCTGCCTCTCTGTTTTGGTGGGAAAAGACCCAAATGCCCTATTAAGACCCTTCCCTCCAGTTCCTAGGAATATTTCTCCCTTCTCAGAATGGGATGTATGTTGTTTTTCAGTCTCCCGTAGTTCTCAGTAATTTTCAATCTTCCTGAGATCGCATGTGCTGCCTTATATTTATCATTCCAGCTAAGCTGCATCTTCTTCGATGAGAAAATCAATATATCTTTCCATTAAAGTATGATGCCATGACAGCTCACCTCTTGGCTATTCCAAGGGCCCAAAGATGTGGTTTAACCGCTGTCCCCAGACCACTAGATGGCACTATGTATGGCTACTATCAGCCTCCCAAATCCGAGGCACAAATTAGTGTGATCCCAGCATCCCAAAACGTGGCTGTGTAGCTTCAGTTTCCAGCACCAGTCCCCCAGCCTGGAGCTCCACGCAGCCATTCTGCCTGTTCAGCAACTTTTGGGCTCCCTCAGACACTCTAAATTAATGCTCTTTTAAACAATTACCAGTATTTTTTTTTTCCCAAGGAACTCCAAGATGATTTTTTTCCAGTTCCTGGATCCTGCCCAAAGCATTCCAGAGGTTTCACGAAATATTTAGAAAGTCAGTAAGCTCGAGTATTTTGGCTGGCTGGTGTGCAATCCGTATGTGAGTGGAAGGGTACAAACTTCAATTAAGTCTCCCAGAAATACTGCAGATTACAGGAATATTGATGTGACCCTAACTTTCCGTGCTGGTTACATCAGCTCTGTTCTATAGGATCAGTTCAGATGCCAGTGAAATGAGTGTTGGAGGGGGAGCTTTTTATGCTGAGATCTTTAAGAGCTAGTAAGGGGCCTCTGTCGGGTTTCCAAACATTGAAAGCAAGTATGCTGATTTTGGTAAATCTTTCGCCCTTTTCTGACCAAGGGGTCTGCTCTTTGAACAGCATTTGCTAGTTTACGTTCCCAATGAAAACTGATGGGACCACTGGGAAAATAGATGAGACTGCCATTTTCAGCCTGAGAGAGCAGTGCTTTTGCCAAGTATATTTTCTTGAGAGAAATGGGAGTTAAAATCTCAGTCCATCTTTCTTTGCTCTGCATCTAATGTACTATTTCCTCAGAATCTTATGCTTGCTGCTTTTCAATTGTTTTTCCTGCGTTGAAACTTCAGCAGCACTTTAAGCATGGGTTTGAGCCCTTCTTTTAATCTTTGGAAAACTGCTTTGCACCTCCCTAAACAAAAGTCTGTTTGAAACATGCTTTTTACATCCTCTCACATCATTAGTTACACTAATAAAGTGAATTACACATTTTCCAATTGTGCCATTCAAGATTCAACTGCAAACAAACTGATCTAAAAACCACACACAAATTGTGCAAGCTGAACAAATAAAATACTTTGAAAATGTAGGATGCACTCCTGGGCCTTGCCCATGTGAAGCATGAGGAGAAAACCTGCATGAATCCACAGTGCATGACATCAAAGCACTGGGAGGAAGGCGCACTGGGAGCTGCACATAGCAGACACAGAACATGGTTAGGTGAGGATCCTTAGACCACTCTCATGTGAAGTCCATGGACCTGAGGGGAGCAAAAGATATAAGACCTGGAAAGAAGATGTAAATTAGAAAGCATGAAGAGAGAGGCGAGTGTGCTAGAGTCTGCAGGACTGCAAAGTTCTGTGTTCAAGTTACAGAGTAAAGCAGAAAATAAAAATGTTCTGAAAACCTCTTAAAATATATTAGACTTCCCTCAGGTGTGCTCAGGCCTGCACAAATCCAATAGTGCCCTGAGGAACTTCAGAAATCTAGAGTTCAGTACAGTACTGTACAACAGCTGAACAACAGGATTTTAAAAATTTAAATAAATAAAATAAAAAGCAGTCCTTCTAGTCATGTTTCCAAATAAAGTATGATTTGCTGCAAATTGTTTCTCCTGGCAGTCTCCAGGCTTGGACACAGCAGAGTTCGCAAATTCAGCTGAGCTCTACCTACTGCACCACCTCTGCTCCACCTGGAGGGAGAATTCCTGGGACAGCTTGAACTCCAAATGGATGCTGAAGTAGCCTTGGGGTTGCTTTAACTTACACTTAGTAATGAAGCCTAGGGAGCACTAAACAATACTATATTCTGGCCTTTTCCTACCCTGTAGGGTAGGATTTACTGTTCCGACTCAGAAGCCAAAACCTGATCCCCATACCTTCCATTTCATCCATGTAACAATATCTTCTTTATTATGAACCGTAGTCTTGCTAAAGATGATGCGTACATCTCACTTCTGTATTTTCACTACACTAGCAGCAAATCATTTTGATGGTACTTTGTTCATTTGCCTTTGCAATGGCCAAATAATTCCTGACTTCTCTGAATGTAATTTTTGAGAACCTAGTGTCAGAAAACAGTGTCAAAATAGTTTGCATTCTGTCCGATAACTAACTTCTTGTTGTGTTGTATCATATGGTTCATAAGTTTGCTTGTTTTTCAAGAGAAAAAGGTATTTTGAAAAAAAAAAAGCATTACCATAGTATCAACAAGCCTTTAAATAAAACTTTTCACAGATGTTGACAGCTGTATTAGTTTATCCTCAAGGACAGAAAAGCTATACAAATATTATGAAAATAGAAGCTATGAAACATCAGTAATGATTTTCCATAGCATAATTAATTGCACAGTTGCTTACTCACATTTTATTCTGTGCCTTTGATGCTATTCATGCTTTAACAGTTTAATGAATATGTATTCACTTGCACATGGAGATTGTATAAGGAATTAAACTCTATCCTTGAAAATCCTACCTTTAAAGCTTTAGGATCATCTATAGGGAGGAGTTTACAATTTGCTGCAGCTAATGAGAGTGTAGAAGAAAAAAGTGCATGAACCAGATTTCAAGTACCCTTAACCTCTTCCCCGCTAAAGGGTTTTCTTTTAGCCTACACCAATGCTGCTCTAATCTGATGCTGCATTTGAAAGGTAAGGTCAGGATCAGAGGCAACACAAAAGGTGCTTGCTTGTTCCTTTGTCCCTTCCTGTACATTCTGCAGCAGAAGAGCCAACGGCTGCAAAGTGCAACAAATAGGGCAAAATATGCTGCAAAGGAACCCGACATTTGTGGGATGGAACCACTGAAAAAGATAGTCTGAACACTGCAGTATTTGGGCAGTGGCTTTGAGCAGGTATACAAGGTGAACCCTGTTGCTGTGTGTATGCCACAGACCAGCCCATGTCATCACCATCCTCTCCAGGCTCTGCTTGGAAGCAGTAAGGATAGGCTTGAGCTTTCTCTGCCCCTTCTCAACTCTTCAGCTGCAGATTATTATCTTCCATGCTTGCTCATCTTGAAAGGCCCAAGGCTTAAAGGATAAGCATGTTGCATCCTGCTGTTGCCATCACTTAAGCAGTGTACATCTTGTAAAGTATGACAGGGAGCGTCTGTTCCACATTAACATTGTGGTGGAATCCGATCCTGGTGGCCTTTGAGCTGGGAGTGGTAGGAAGCTGGGATGCTGCCCGTGCCCATTCACCCTTGAATGCCTAGACATGTGGCCATTGACATGGAAAAGCACGTGGAAAGTCTGGCCTGTGCTGGTAAAGGGTGTTTCGCATCCTTATCTGCCCCTGTGCTGGCACAGAGCCTCAGCCACTGGCTATGCTTTAAACAGCAGAGACACCAGAGTCTGCCTGTTCTCTCCTTCACCACAGCCTAACACTGCCGAGTTCAGCAGATCAAATGAGGGAAGTCAGATCCAGATCATCTACACTATTACTTGTCTGCAGCTATAAACCACAGTGGCAGTGCTGCAGGTTGCATCTTTCAGCACATAAACATGACTTCAACTGCTGTTCATCATGTTAAAGTGTAGTAATGCAAGTAGATCAAAACGCCTGCTGAACACCCATCACCACATAGACACTGGTGGTGAAACAACCTTGAAAGCAATGCCTAAGCTTTCAGCCTCCAGAGAGCCACCAGGGTGAGCAGCCTCTTCCAAGCTTCCAGCTATGATTTCTCTTGAGGTGGACAAGGAGAAGATGTTGCAGACAAAAATTTTGGAGCCATGTTTAGTGCCTTCCTGTCCCGACCACAAGCAAAGCAAGCACATGTTTTTCATAGTGCTGCTAATCCGCTGCTCCCTTCATTCCTAAGGGGAGCAGCTCTCCCAGAGTACTGACAACTATTGCTCCTTAACCAGTGGAAGAAGACTTCACTGCTGAGCCAGCTGCCTGGAAATATTAATGCTGCTCTGTGGTTTCTTTGGGACTGTGGGCCAATATTTACCTCATCAGATGTATCTTTCCTTTGCTGCCTATCCCAGCTCTATTTGCAGGGCAATCTATTTTCCATGAGTGACGTGCCTAGTGGTCCCCAAAGGTAGTTAAAGGAAAGTAGGATGCAAAATGAATACGCAGACTGTATGGGAAAAAAGGGGAAAGAAAATAAAGATATACACTCACTGATGACATGAGAAATGCTGGCCTTAGGGGATGGGAACAGGCACTGGGAAAGAGCGTGTATGATGGGACTGAGGAGGAGGCTGGGGGGTGCGAGGAGTTGAAGATTGCAATTCCAGCCAAAGGTAACTAGACAGCAGAGGAACTGAAGCTGAGTAAATTTACAGAAGCTTCAGCAGGAAAAAGAGAGTCCTGCAGCCATGTTTTCCACAGAGACACTATGATTATGCATACTTAAGTAAGTGCTTTGCTTGGACAAATTTGGAGGAGAGGTCTCTCCAATCTTCCGTCCTCTGTAACCAAAAGTCTTCTGTTGGGGTATTTTTCCTTCAGGTAACTTGGGGAATATTGATTATAGTGCCTTTAACTGCATAAAACTTAATATTCAGATGCCAGATGACAGTACACTCTGTGCAGATGCAACATTGGATTTGATCCCACCTCACTTTCTTCACTTAAAAAAAAAAAAAAGAAAAAGAAGCTAAAAGGTATGAAAGAAGAGGGGAGAAAGCCAGTCTTGGCACTTTCTCTGTATGCACATAGTTTTTGGCCTAGAGTCATCAGATCCATCCTGTGAATCAGCCAAAGGGACAATAAAGCTCATTAGAGATTACAAGCACATTACCTTCATCCAATGGTTTTTGACTGATAGCTCTTTTATCTTTCATCCTGACTATTTTGATCAGTCAAATGGTCTCTGATCACAGAATCACAGAATGGTTGAGGTTGGAAGGGACCTCTAGAGATCATCTAGTCTGAAGCCCCTGCTCCATTAGGGACACCCAGAGCACGTGGCACAGGGTGGCATCCAGGCAGGTTTGGAAGATCTCCAGAGAATGAGACTCCACAACTCCTTTGCTTTAATTTATATCCATTATCCCTTGTCCTGTCACTGGCCATCACTGAGCAGAGTTTGGCCCCATCTTCTTTACATTCTCCCCTCAGGTATTCATACATATTGATCAGATCCCCTACCAATCTTCTCTTCTCCAGGCTAGACATAGACATTTAGTCTTTCCTCATACAACAAATGCTCCAGTCCCTTAATCATCTTCGTGGCTCTCCGCTGGACCTTCTCTAGAAGCTCCACGTCCCTCTTGTCCTGGGGAGCCCAGAACTGCCCCCAATACTCCACGTGCGGCCTCACCAGAGCTGAGCAGAGGGGCAGGATCCCCTCCCTCGACCTGCTGGCAACGCTCCTCCTGATGCAGCCAGGATCCCATTGGCCTTCTTGGCGACCAGGGCACATTGCTGCCTCATGGTTAACTTGGCTACCAAAACTCCCAAATCCCTCTCCATGGAGCTGCTTCCCAGCAGGTCAACTTGTCCTTCTGTGTAATATACACCACTTTATGTTCCTTGTGTTTTGACAATACACATGTTGTTAATAAACTTCCCCTGCTTGTAATCCAGTACGACCTGTTTATTTGGCTGACTAATCTTTTCCATTTCTATTTGTTCAGCCCATGGTGGGTGCTGTGCAATACCCCAACTCCTTTCCCATGCCATTCCCTGTACCGCTTAAGTAACAGTGAATAATCTGACAAAATCAGGACAAATAGTGTCAGAAATGTGACAAATAAGAAAAATGAGATGCTGCACACCGTTTGAAGCAAATTCCATCTCACTGCCTCTTCTGTATCTGTTTATGCCTTTATACCACTCTCATGGGACCTTGAAAATAAACCTTAATTTCCTAATAATATGTGGCAATATTTCTTGGCTGACAAGCAACCATGACTGTGGTTGGGTAAGCATCTATTTGAAAGTGGGAAGACTATACAATCTTTACAGTAGCTATGTCTCAGAGGATTTTCTCTTCCTACTGCAACTTAAAAGAGAATTCTCTTGAATGTTTTAGCTATGTATTAGTAGGCGTATTTCTTTGTCTACTTCATAAGGCTGCAGATTCGGAACATGGGGATATTAATTACATCTTCTTTCAGCTTTCCACATGAGGTTTCTGAGGAAATGGCTAACTAGAACTGAATAGACAAACACATTTTTGCTGAAATAGCTAGAAAGCAAAGGAAAGCCATTATGTGGTTTTTTGAGTTTTCTGTACTGTGGAAAAGATGCATAATATTTCTGCTGAAAAAAGGCCACCACAACTATCTGTATGTTCTTTACTCCACTCCAATAATTTTCTACAATGAATGCCTTCTTAGGATCTTCATAAATAAATAAATAACTGGGAGCATCATTGTAATGAAATACATTTATAAATGAACTTATTACTACCTAGTTGTTTTAAACACTGTGCAGTGCATGTAAATAATTAATTTTCCATCTCTGACAGTTGGGGTTATAAAAATGATCACTCTGAAATAAATAATGTTTGTTCTTTTTTCTTTTAGACTCACACTAAACCGTTCCACAGACACCTTTGGGCTTGCACAACATACAGCTCCTTATGAGTCCACTTTCCAGAATTACTTCCAGACGTGGAAATGAACAGATGTGCAGTAGCCATTTCCTTGTGAGTTTGACCTTCGGTATAGGCACCTCATTCCTATTTTATTTCACCCTCTACTGATCATGCGCTGGTTCCCTTTACAGTTTCTCTTTTCTCATATATGCCTATTCATGCAAGAATTGATCCTGTTTGGTAATTACACTGCTCTTCAGATGCCCTTTATGATCAGAAAAACATTTGCTTTACTTTTGCTTTTCAGTTCACTGTCTGTTTTGGATAAAGCGGAATATGGAAGTATTAAAATACCAAGGGAAAGCCTGCTGTCACAAAGAATTTGATCCCAAGCCCTTTGAAGTCATTCACAGTGTTTCCCAATTGTTGGAGCTGGCCTTTGGATCTGCCCATGGCTTTTTATTCCAACAAGAAGCATGAGTATTAGAAAGTTTTCAAAAGACTCATCCTTATGGCATTGCCAGTTTGATTTCCCGAATAACACTCTCTGAAGATTCAGATAAGCACGTAACCACTTGAAAGCCAGAATTCAAGCTCCTCTGCAGTTACAGTGCCCAGTTTCAGTGCGTAATTTCAGCCATACAACTGGACTATTTCTCAGTCTCTCCTAGTTGAGAAAGCAAAGGATTTCTTTCTTGATTCTAGCATGGGGACCATCTGTTGCTTTTAAAAAACATACTCTTTATTATTGGAATTGTTTGAATTCTGGTGCAATCTTACTGGAACAGTCTTGGCATCATGTTGTGTTGCAAAGAACGTTCTTGGACAATTGCTCATTTGCTATTGTTATGTCCTATTTCTGACCAACTGTGTGTCTTCCCATTAGTACTCACGCTATATATTTGAAAGATTTTATTCTAATCTTAGTCCCAAATTTTGTATTCTCATGGACAGAGTGACAGTTCATCTCCCCAAAAGAAAATATTTGGCAAGTAGTTATACACATGTAACTTTTGTAATTATTTATGCAAACATTTTTGCACACATTGTTTAAGCTCCGTAAGATATTTTACTCCAAAAATATGCATTGCCTTTAGGATATCACCTAGTGGACTATATGATTCAGTAGACTGTGGATATCTGAGTAAATTTTTTTTCATTTTTTAATATTTGCTCCTGAATTAGAAATGTTACTGCTACCTGAGGAACATTTTGGTTTTATTGGTCAAAATATGCAAAGCATCACTCATGTCTCAGTCTCCACTAAAATCAAATACAGAACCCTACAGTTATCCAATTTGTGTCATATTTCATTTTAACACTAAATCCTAGAAAGCACTAAACTGCACTGCAACTGCTTGCCACCTCTTAAAGGAGGGTGGACACACAGTGTTGAGTGTTCAGAAGGCAGCAAGAACTGTGAACGAGGGAGAGTAGAACCCAGGAGATGTTCAGGAAAAACTAGAAGGGCAGGATAAACCACCTGTGGAAATAAGGCCAAAAGTCAAAATATCTTGCCCTGAAAATAAGAAGTCAGGTTGCAGTTTGGGGTCTTATTTACGTACAAGTGTTTGCAACCTTGAATAACAGACATAATGCAAAATTACTGCCTGGTTGGAAAGAGTGCTTAGATGATCTGTATTTGGTGATTCTGCCTGTCTTTCCCATGTCTTAAGGAGAACTGACAGAATGGGACAGACTAATGACACTTTGGTACCTGAGTAGTCAGGCTTGGAGCATGCAAATACACACAGAGTGTGGACACGTCCACTCTGTGGAGAGAGAGACACACAGCCACGGGCCCACATGTTCTTCATGGAGGTCTGCTGTTCAAATAGCACTGGTGGATATCATTTAGCCTTTGAAATTCTGCTTTAGTAACAGTGATTAAAAATTACACCAACAGATAGACCCCACATAATACACTGAAACAGACAGTATTTCATAATTTATTCATACTTTATTCACATATGCCTCAACTCAAAATAATTTTTTTATGCTACTGAGACAGGTTATGAGAACAAAAATTAAAGAATACCCAAAATGTTTTAAGTGGTAGGAAATTGGGGCTTTTCTACTCTTTTGATTAATAATTATATAGTTTCTACAAAAGAAAAAGATTGTGTCTAAACCATTTGCATTGTAGTCTTGTCCTTTGATAAGAAAGGGAAGAAAAAGGATGCAACTTTGCATAATTAGTACCTATATTTTCATAGTTCATTCATTCACTAAGTTGTTTTTGGTGGAGCAGTTTGTAGGACATTCTCACAACTGTTCAATAGCTCCATCATTCAGCAGATACAAGGGGAAAAATATATTTTTAAATCTCTCCAAACCATCTTATGTCACTTGGTACAGTGAAGACTGATGTCAGCATGACAGATGTTATGATCTTTTTCCCACAATATAAACATTTTTTTCCTATGAAGTATTATTTTCAGCCCAGCATTTTATTTCTCTTAGTTCTTTGTGCACAATAAAAAACACTCTGCAATCAGCAGGATCAAGGAGGATTTCATTCTTATTCACCCACAATGGCACTGTTAATTTGCTTGTTGAGTTACTCTTTTACTTGAAAATACTTCCAAAAATCATTACTTGCTTTTTTAATCAATAGCACACACACAAAAAGCAATCCAACCCAATATGCTGCCTCAAATAAATGGAGTAAACAGATAGTTGTTAGCTAATAACACTGAGACATCAAAGGAGGAGAATTTACACCCCTGTCTTGTCTTGATTAGAGAGCTTGAGTTTAATTCACTATTTCCTGCTGACTGCTCTTCTTCATCAGTAACAAATCCTCCTTAGAAGTTGTGGATACTAAACACATGGAACCCAAGCAAACCAATAATGAATTGCAGTTTCTGCCCTCATGTGGTCTCCAATTCATTTATAAAAAAACGTGTAGGGGGTGGGGAGGATCCATTTACCAAAGAAGTATTTTTCATTTACAGTGGAATCCTGAAGTGCAAAACTCAATGCACATCCTAGCAGAGTTGCTGACATATATTGCAAAGTGGACAAATTAGGTGCTGACCTCACTTTTGTTGGAGAGCCTCATTTTGCATCTTCAGGCACTTGCATGAGAAAGCGTGACCACCCTCACCATAAAGCTGTGACCTGTTTTGACTGTTTGTGATCAGTCTTGGGTCACGTGCTGCAATGAGAACATGTGTCAAATCATGTGTCAATATGTAAGATAAAAATATTAAATATGTATGTATTGAGAGAGTGCGTAATATATAAATTGCTGACCAAAGCGATACCAACAAAAACATCTGAGAACACAATATGAAGCAACTAAAGAATCTGGTAACCAGGTTCATTCCTCTACAGTTGAAGGTCATGATGTTATGGTTGAGCTGAAGAGTACAGAGCTGTTCTGTTTACATATATTCTGCCAGAGAAAAAAATGTATATTATCATTATGGTTCATTTGAGATAGGTTATGATTTCAAGTTTTTTGTCAGCCTTTAAGACCTCATTCATTGCTTGCACACATTAGTTAGCTTTTGCTGTTATTATTGCTGTATCATCTCATTGCACTACTGAAAATGACACCCGAAAATGGTGTTGAAAAGGCAGTAAATTTCAAAACATAGAAAGAAACTCACAGAAAGCTCCTGAGGACAAAGAAAACTTAATGAGGCTCTGATTAGGGTTTATACCTGATTAAAAGACAACCATGGGTATTTAAACCAATGAACCACAGGAAACAATGAGAAGCAAAAGATACATGTTGCATAAATATTTTTCACTAGGTTGATTGTAGATTTCAGAAGAAAAGAAAGAATAAAGTTAGATTCTAGCATTTAACTCAAGACTTGAATGGAAAGTATGGAGCAGCATTAGATGAAAAGTCTAAAAGTCCCAAAAGTTCCTTGTCCATGGGAGCCTTTACTACAAGGGAAACTGAAGAGCAGCAGAATGACATGAGGAATTACACCTCAGGTTGTAGAGACCCTTCTTATCTTTGAAGGGGTAGCAAGAGGTCTCAAGCTGTGCCAGCCTTTGGGATATGGTGATGCCTACAGCTGATGCCAGCAAACAGGGCTGCAGCAGGAGGCAGTGTGCAAAGGGGTGGCTGGGAATCGAAGTGGTAGCTCCAGCAGGGAGACAGAATGTGTCCCTTCTGAGAGCACCCCGCTGGCGGCTGCAGAAAGCGGATCCTGATGCTCTCAGAGACACTGATGAAACATACCTGGCTGGCGCTGTGCACCACTGGAGAGGGAAAGCGTTAGTGCAGAGTTTACGACTTTTGCACTTTGGAGGATGCATTGCACATGGTGACAACTGCCCGAAACCTGGGGAGAAGCAAGAGCTTTAACAAGGTCTGTTGTTTGGGGAGTTTCCTTAATGAATGGGTAGCTGCAGACCGGAAGACATTTTCATCATGTCTTTTTTATCCTTTTGATGTTCAATATTGCAGAATGCTCTTACACTACATTAGTTTTTTAAGGTCTGACCTGCTCAGAGACCACACAACTCTCTCTTTCTCACAAAGACAAGAACTCCATTCACTTACAAGTTAACTGAGCAATAGTAAAATACAGGCCCCTACTATAAGAAAGACATGGAGGTGCTGGAGTATGTCCAAAGAAGCCCAACGAAGCCCATGGAGGGGATGGAGCATAGGCCTTGCGAGGAGCGGCTGAGGGACCTGGGGCTATTTAGTCTGGAGAGCAGGAGACTCGGGAGTAGCATTATCACTCTCTACAACTACCCGAAAGGAGGTTCTAGTGAGGCGGTGGTTGATCTCCAGAATAACTACCCGTAGGACAAGAGGAAATGGCCTCAAGCTGCACCAGGGGAGGTTCAGGTTAGATATTAGGAAAAATGTCTACACACAAAGAGTAGTCGAGCATTGGAACAGGCTGCCCCGGGAAGTGGCAGAGTCACTGTCCCCGGCAGTGTTCAAGGACCGTGTAGATGAGGCACTTAGGAGCATGGTTTAACTTGAGAGGCTTACGGTTGGACCCGATCTTGAAGGTCTTTTCCAGCCATAATGATTCTATGAGCTGATTAATTGATTTTACTGAGAATGTCCAACAGAATGACTCTTTCCTTTAGGTTTTACTCTCTGCTCCTACACACACTGCTGTATTTTTGTCTCTCAGTTCTTCGCAGAGCATTCCCTTCAGTGCCTCTGTGCTTTGTATAACATGCAACCGATTCTGAGTAGATACAAATAAGAAAACAACATTTCCATTCAGATTAGCAGGTGTTATCTGAGGGAGTGAATTGAATTATTCTGACGCAATTAATGAAGCCCCTCACTATCCGATCAGCATCCTTTATCAATTCCTTGGCATTAGATCTAACCAAGTTATAAGACATTTTCCCCTTATCGTGATTATCCTCTTTGCTTCCTGAATAGGGTATTGCATTTTGGGGTGACAGTTTTTTTTTTTTTTTCCCTAGTTATTTTTATTCTGGATGGAAAAAAAAAAAAAACCTTTCTTTGTTTTCTTGTCTTAGTCACTTCTATTTTTACATGGTTGCACAGAACGCTTTTCTCAGTGATTCAGGATTGCAATCAGTGGGGTGTCTGTAATGGATAGTCTTTGCTGGCCTGAGCACTCTTCATGTTTCATCTGGATGCCAAGTAGAGAGCACAAGAAGAGTAAGCCGGAAATACTGTTGGTCTCCAGCAAGGGAATGTCTGTCTTTGCCACAAACAGCTTGCAAAACCGTCTTTGTTTATGTGTTTCTATCTGTCTTGTTTATTATTCTTTTTCTTTCTCCTTTACACCATCCCTGTTCCTTTAAAAAAAAAAAAAGGAAAAAAGAAGCTACAAGAGCCATCAAATCCAAGCCTGCTCTCTGCTAAAGCCCCTCAGCTCTCACCCCACTACCACAGACGGGATTCACGTACCTGCCCAGTGGTGCTGTGGGTGCCTTAGAGAGCCTGGCCCAGCCTCAGCACCACATCAGACTGCTTCAGATCTCCTGCAAATCCTGGGTCGGATGTGCCAGCCCCATGCAAATGCTTCGGGTGTTGCAAAGCCCCTCAAATGGCTCTAGATTTCTCTGTGCTTAAGAACCTAGATCTGTTTCCAAATATAACCCTTCCTCACATGACACCGGAGGGAAAGAAGAGAAAAGAAGAGCAAGGAAACATCATGCAAAAATGCTGGAAATTGAAGTCTGTCTCCATCTTCTCTGGAAATACAGCGTTGTGTAACAAATTTTGAACTGAAGTTAATAGAAATAGCCTTAATAAAATCCTGCTGTGAGACCCTCCAGAATTCTTCCCAGAGCAGTAATTGGTGTCCTGTTTTAGCAGGCACAAGCTGTGGATGTCTGAGAAAGCATAACATAATTGATAAAGTTAATTTTGCAAGGAGGTGTCACCATGTTCTTTTTTCAGCCAAGGAAGGGAAGAGTGCCAAGAGGCTGGAGCTGGGTGTTTGCTGAGGAAATGGCATCTTTCCAGGTTCTCCTTGCAAGCCTACCCATGCCAAAAATGCTTAAAAGCAAATGACATGTAAAACACAAACACCTGCCATTACTGGGGCGTGTGTGTGTGGATAATTACGTGAAACTTTGTGGAAGAAAAATGTGCTCTTCTACCTCGAGAAAATAATTAAATGTTTTACTGTGTGGGGCACTATGGTAAGGGTGGTTGTGCTGTTTTTATTAATGATTGGGCTGATGGGCATCCAGAGGAGCATTGCTCAGCCCTCCCTGGGGGGCACTGGCACACCTGGACCTCCCTAGCTCCTCCTAGCTGCCTTTTCAACCGCACCTCATCCCTGTTCACCTGTGGGTGTCTGTTATAGAAGATGACTGTACAGCAGTGAGGGTTTGACAGGGACTGGGCTCTGTTAAATTTTGAAATGTAAATAGTTCTGCATGCTGTGCTGGATTTTCATTAAAAGCACATTTATTGCAATATTCCCATTAATTTCTAGAGTCACCCAGAATATGCCCCAGCTGGGCTTTGTCTGTTGGCTTGATTTATTTTTTAGGTCGGTTAAAATGTCCACCTCTGGGAGACAACTTTCGGAATACCCATAGTGAAGAAATCATAAATAAATTATACTTGACCTCAATCGATATGAGTGGGTTTTGTTTGTTTGTTCTTTTGTTAGCATGTTAGATCTTTAATTCTGCCTAGTTTTCAGATCCTAGATTGAATGAATCTAGTCCATCATACCTCGTGCCAGCTCACAAAGTCCACAGGGAGCGTCAATAAAGGGGACTGCCAGCTCACTGCAGAGGCCCATTCACGCTCTGCAGCCACGGAGCTGCTCTCATCTCCTGAATGAAGATAGATGTGTAGGAATATATGCACTTTTATAAAAGAAATTTATATACATCTTTGTATATGAAACCAAGATCAGATTTTCTTCTTTGTTTGTCCGTTTGTTTGTTTTGAGCGTGAATCAATTTGAGATTCTAATGATTTTGCTTTCATTCCTGCTGCTGAAGAATATTTAATCAGTTAGTTAGGAATTGAATCGTACTTCAGAAATATCCCTTAAAATTATTCATTCTTTGATGAAGATTCCAAATACAAGCATTCTGAAAAATACATCTGGAGATAACAAGCTATGTACTGATCCAGCTGTTTATATTTTAGTTAATTCTACTGTCTCCTGTACAATCAATTTTCATTTAAATTGACATAATGAGATCTGAATCAGATCCGTTTTTCTCAGCAAGTTCTTATAATTTCCAAATAATATGAGCACTATCAAATTCAGGGCTCTGGTGTTACAAAGCTGCTTACTGTTAAGTTTTACCAGAGTAAGTGTTAGTTCCAGCTAATCCAGACAGTAAAGAAATATGATGAGTAATAATTACGGAATATAATAACTGGAAATTATGATAATTGTTTTGTAGAGGGAGCCATTCCAAACGGAAGTATCAACCTGGGAAACCATTTAGGGCAGAAAATGAAAGTGAAAACTAAAATGTTAAAGGAACAACTAACGAGCAACCAACTCCCCAGCCTAAGGGAGGGAAAAACAAAACAATATAGGATATTGTTGAATTGTGAAACTCATTTTGACAGGATATTTGGAGGGTCACAAATGTAAATAGGTCTCAAAAACAGATGAGGTAAATTCACATAATAATTTGACTAATGTATAATAATAATAATAATAAGAAGAAGAAGAATACAGAGGCCAGCACCCAAGCTACTTCTGAGGTAGCCACCCACCTTCTGATTTCCAGCATTGGGAGAGACTACTGAGGAAAGATGCATTGCTCTTGTGTGCCTTCTGTCAGCATGTGCTAGTGGCTCTGGCCAGAGATGTGATGAGGAGCTTCGTGGAGGTCTGGGTTGGTACTCTCCAAACATCATGTCATCAGTGGTAGGAAAATGGGGATAGCAGGCCAGGACCTACCCCTAAAGAGTTTTTGCTCTTTCTGCCTTTGCCAGTACCTCTCTCTTCACTGGTCAGAGAATAGGAATAATATTATTGTATTATTAATATAATAATATTTCCTCACCTCACATAGGTGAGATAGCAGTAAGTCCGGCTAGTTACTGTGGTATGCTCAGATACTAGGCAACCACAGTAGTAAAATACATTTTCTACAATAGTCTAAATTCTTGTTTTATCCAGAGTAGTGTTAATTTAGTGGATACGTGTCAGCAGCCTGGAGTAAAATGAAGAAACTCAAGTTTTCTATCCACTGAAAAGTAAGGATGTAGCTAGCACAACTATCCTGATTATATCATTTTTATAGTTCAGATAATGAATTTAGGAATATCCATGCAACCACCCAAGAATCTATCAAATCCCAAGGAACACATGAAAAATGGGAAACAAACAAGCCTGCTAGCAGGCCTGGGTAAACTAGAAATTCTTAAAGAAGAGTTTTAGGGGACCACATATTGAACAAGGCTGAGCTCAGCTAAGTAATATTTGTTGAGTATTTAAAATTTTGTAAAAAGTAAAAAGTTATGTCTTCTCCTTCCTGACCCCATAAATGCTTATCTTCTTATAGTAATTAGATAAATGTATCTGTTCAGTCCCTGTAAATAGTATGGTTTCTCAGGGACTAGCATTTTGAAATCAATGTAGCATAGGAAGTCTTATTGTAAAATATTTCACTTTGAAAAAACAGTTCTATGTCTCAGGTTACCTAACAGAGAAGATTAAAAACATCAAGCAATATTTAACCAATTAGCTCAGACAACTATTTTTTTTACTACAGTAAATAAAAATACTGAAAATTTGTAACCACTAAGTTAGACAAGGAATCAAAATCAGGAAAGAAGTCTTGCATTTTCAAATATAAAGATTATAGGTGAAATTTGAAGTTCTACTTACAAAGGACTCCACTATTGGTTGAGCATTGAAACAGGTTCCTTCAGGAAAAGAAGTGCTTTGCTAATACTAAAGATCTCAAGCGTTTTTGAGAGAGGCCAGTGAAGGACAACTTTCATAATTTTTTTATTTATAATCTTGGGGTAATAGTAAAAGATTTTTTTTTTTAATTCAGTAGCTTTTCTGGTGATTAAAGTATTCATTTTCAGTTATCATGTGAAGTTGCAGTTTCTTGAACGAATCAAATAGAAGAAATGGAATGTTCATTTTCAAGATGATTTAACCACCGGGCTGTTTGCTAGTAACTTTGGATTGTCACTTTCTCCGGTCAGAAATCCTGCTGAAGCCAAGCAGATTTCCCAGCATAATTCTCCTCAAGACCTGAAAGAAACAGTCATTCCAGCAGGGTGAGCAGGGAGGGACCTGTCAAGCTACAAGTTAAGCTCCAACTAAATGAGCTCAGCATGCACGGTGGCAAATGTAAATGATGATCACAATGAAATGGAGCTAATATACTTCTTTTAAATAATTTGTGAAGTTGGGGTTTACACTGTTCACACTCATGAAATAGTCTAGGTTGGAGGGAATCTCTGGACATCATTTACTCCAGATCCTCCGCGAAGTAGGAGCTTTGGAAATCCTCAAGGATATAGATATCAAAATCTACCTGGAGAATCTATTCCAGCACTTCACTACTGTCCAGTCAACAATTTCCTTGTTGCATTGCCTTTAGACTTTTCCTTAAACTCTTTCAAGAAAAGTCAGGCTTTCTCTTCTCCATAAGCCACCCAAGGGAGAGTAAGACACAGCAATTATAGCCCTTCTTAGCCTGTTCTTCTCCAAGCAAACCAAGTCCATCAGCTTCTCATCATTTCTCGTATGTTCAAGCCCCTAACCATGTTAGTGTCCCTTCACTCTATTCAGTGTCGTGCTAATATCTTTGGGAAGATACTGGGAAGATGAAAACTAGACACAGAACCCTAAATGTGGGCTCATGAGAACTGAACAGAGATGGCAGTAATCACTTTTCTGGGCTTGCTGACTCTAATACAGTCCAAGATATGACTAGCCTTTATCACTGCAAAGGCACCCACTCCTTGTCTACCAGGGCCCTCATGTCTTCTGCAAATTTTCTCACTAGCCAGTTAGTCTGTTTTTACTACCTCCCAGGTGCAGGGCTTTGAATTTGTCATGGTTAAACTTCTTCAGAAAATTGTTAGCCCACTCCTCCTGCTTGTCAAGGTCTCTCTGGGTAACAGTCATAGCAGTCCTACCTTTCTTATCTGAAATTGACAATTCCAGATCAGAATTTAGATATTACCATATGAAAATCACTTTAATAGTTATCCCTCATTCTTACATTTAATTCTTACAAGGCAGTGGGAATTAGAAGTGCTTTGTGAAGACACATATGTCTCCAGGTCTAAGATTAAAGCTATCTGTCCCTTCAGTTAAAGATATATCTTCTAGAGGGTCATGATTTCTTGTTAGTCCCTCATTGTCCAAATTAATGAAATAAAGCAAAATCTTTTTTTTCTGGCCTTGTCTGTCAGCTCAGGAACAACAATAGGGCCAAATGAAGTTTTTCCATTCTTTGGGTTTCCACAGTCAACTATTTGCCAAGTACTTGGCCACAGTTTCTTGGCTTGTGTTTATAGCATCTGAGACACGCAGGTGGTCTCTCCATCCAATTACCCACCAATCTTGGACTTGTCTCTGCGACAAACTGGAGGTGTCCTCAGTCTGGCATAGCCATAGGCACTAATATGAAACATTCTATTTCAATAGTAGGTTAAGCAATTCATATTTCCCAACTTCCTTTTGGGACTGCCAAGTAATTTCTGGAATAGGAAATTTATTAAAGCTTGGTTTTACTTTTGTCCAATATCCTCAAATTTTTATCTCCATCAGATACTGCTCTGCATCTGTGATCTTCATTGGAATATTCTATTTATAGTCTTTAAAAATCCCATAAAAAAACAGAACAAGAATAAAAATTGCTGAGTTTCCACCATGATGGTACTTTCCTTAATCATATTCTGCAGCTTCTTTTTCTTTCTGGACCACCTACAGCAGTTTTCCAAATTCATATCAAAATGGTATGCAGTGGTAGGACAGTAGTCAAGCTGCAGAAAATGTAGCCAAGTTAGTACTAGGAAGAGAGTGCCAGAAGAATAAAAGAAAAAAAAAAAAAAGTAAAGGTGTAACTTCTTCAAGATGTGCCTATGAACCACTACATTCAGGACTGCCGCTCCTAGAATAGTCATTGGTAATAGCTATCTAATGGCAGGACCCAAACAGCAAAATCTGGGAGGCTTCTGGCCTGGAGGACAAAGTTACTGTAAGATTTGTTTAGGCTATGGTGTGATCATAATAGCTGACATAAAGGCTAATCAGAAAGCATAAGAACAGGAGTGAAAATAAAGGGACACAAATTTACTGTTATATGATTTCAGCTCTAAGAAACATATCCACGTGTTTCTCAAGAAGCCTTAACACATTGGATAATAAACCCAAACCATGAGTATTTTAGAGCAAGGAATTCAAGGAAATAAAATCCCTCAACAAAGAGCTAGTGATGAACTACTTTCATTGTGCAGATTATTCCTGGTCTGCCAAGAAGAAAGTGGTATTGAAATACCTAGTTTTAATCCATCTTGTGAACAGAATTTCAGGGACCTGTAGGGGTCTGTACCCAGGAGATTCATCCCTAAAATCCTGCTGCCCACAATTAGGTTTGCTAGGATGGCTTCTTTGGAAGTGCCTGTTGGCTCGTCACAGCTAATCACCAGTAGACCCCAGATTTCTCAGCATGCTGATGTTAAATACCCCGAGGCAAGGAACTGAGGCTCCATAATAATAACTTTCTACTCTTCATTTTTCTTGAGAAAAGTTTATCAAGGGACTACAACTGTTCTTTTGCTACCAGTTCAGTGTAGAGGTAGTTCAGTTCCTCATTCCCTTGCTTTGGCTCCTAGATAAAAAAAAGTTAAATATAATGTTAATTTTATTTACATTTGGACAGAGATTAAGGGAAGCCTTTCTTCTTATATTTAGAACTGAAATTCCATTTCAAAATGCTTTTCTTGGTGTGGCCCACAAGTTCTTCAAGGAGTGTTTACAAAGCTCCATCTTTGTAAATTATGCATTTCATTCCAATAAAATGGGTCTGTACATCATAACAAGAAGGTAAAGACTCCCAAATATGTGTTCTTGACTTTCCTGTGTTTTTTGGTGTTATCTGTTCTACCAGCACAGTCTTTTGACATAGCAGTTGTGGCAGAAGTATTTGTGTGTGGTATCTTAGCAAATAAGATGAGAAATTAGTTTAAATATTTGGTTACATAAAGTAATAGAAGGAATATTGCTTGCTCAGATAAAAAGCATTAAGTTTGCAGGCTTAGTAGTGTCATCAGCTAGAGAAGAAAACAGTTCTTACTTTACCATCATTAATTATCTTGTTGGACAACTAGGAACATGACAATCAGATTAAGCAGTTAGCTAGGAAAAAGATAAAAGTCTGTCCTAATGGCTCCATTTACCTTGTTTTCTGTTTTCTCTAGGATGATGATGGGGTTTCACACACACAGGGCACAATCCTTTCTGTGTGTTGGATGTTTTTTTTTCATGTCAGAATCTGACAAGTCACAAACAATAATGCAAATGATTTCCAAAGTAGTGTAGAAAGGTATAGTAGGAGAATCTAGAAGAATAGGAGAAGAGGAAAGGTTAGAGCAGGGAGAGTTACAAGGAAGCTGGGAGACAGAAGACTTTACAACAGAGCAGGAGTATTGTACATTCAGTTGTGTAGGAATAAGAAAGATAAAACAGAGTTCTCCTGCAGAAATAGTTGCTTCTTTTACTTTCCTGCTTCAATATAGTCTTTAAACTCTTAAAAAAAAATCTAGTGTCAAAACTCTGTTTACCCTACAAGCAACCTCTCATTGATACATTCTTAACTTGCAAAATAAAACCAGACAGAATTTTCAAAACTGTGCTGGTACTGCTTATCCCATAAAGAGAAAGAAAGTTTCACCCTCTGGCCATCGCTAATAAGAGATTGTTCAGCTCTTGGGCTAAAAATTGTAGCCAGATCCTCAGTCTGTTTGTCATGATCCTTTAATTGACACAGAGATCAGACTCTAGGCTCTATAAAATTTGTTCTTATTAGAAGTTTTATGGAAATCAGGCCATCAAAGACATTTCTGGATTGAGTCCTGC
>JAWLRI010000412.1:2368990-2410638 GCA_034781795.1 Crypturellus tataupa
AGGCTCTATAAAATTTGTTCTTATTAGAAGTTTTATGGAAATCAGGCCATCAAAGACATTTCTGGATTGAGTCCTGCATACCTTGGTGGTTGCAGTCCGCCAATTAAATCTATCCAGGTAGTTACACCATAAAAGGACCATGATGGTCCTATTCCTATTTGGAATTCTTCCTTAACCTCAAAGTAAGGGGACATTTTTTTCCAGAAGTAGAATAAGACCTTATATTTAACACCACTTTAATCCTTGAAATAGGAAAATTTTCTGAAATAGATTTATTTGAAAGACTTCTTATGCTTTTCCTCAAGGAGGATGGAGATGAGTCCAACACGATACAGATAAAGGCAAAGAATCACACTTTTCAGATCTTGATGTCACATTTTTATGTGACCAATTTAATACTCTTCACAAGCAGAATATGTGGTGCTTATATGCTTGTAGAAATGAGCTTCACATAATAGCACACATACCCAACGTGGTATTATTATTGGGGTAATATTAATGTCAAGATATGGATATATTAGGACAACAGGGGAAAGAAATCATAACTTTTAGTGTGAAAGCCATTTCTAGGCTCTAGAAGAAACACAAAGTAATTGTTTTCTGGCTATCAGAAAACTATTAATTGACACAAAAACTTTATCTTTGCCAGACCACCTCTTCAACAGCACTGACTAATGCAAAACATTACGAATCTTTTAATTCCCTAAATTACTCTAAACATATTAGCAATTGACTTTCTATCTGAATTCTAAATTAGGGAGTCCTCCTTTTTTTAAAAAAAAAAAGTTAATCTTTCCCTTTATTTAGGGATTTTTTATTTGGGTATGGCATTAGTTTCATTTTAAATGAGTAACACTGCAGCAGTTTGCCCAGAGAGGTATAGGAGCCTGCATACTTGGAAATAATCAAAACTCAACGAGACACAGGACTGAGGAAGCTTCTTCAGCTGAACATTTTCTGGACAGGATGTGAGACAAGGTGATCTCCAAACGTCCCTTCCAAGCTACATGAGCCTGTAATTTAGGCTGGCTTCCACTGTACTCCCAAGGTCCTATGCAACAAGGTTGCTACCCGGTCTGCAGTCTGTGTGTCTGCAGACAGACACACATTTTGTTGAAATTCATGAAGTTTCTGCTGTCCCAAACCTCAAAGTTCTCAAAGTGCATATGGATAGAAACTGCCATTTTTTGTGTCAACAACTCTTCCCTAACTTAGTGGAATCTACAGCAAACCTGCAGATTTGCTGGACATTGCTTTCTTTTTCCATGCTGAAGTACTCCACTTGTTACCAACCACCAGCTTGACACAGAACCAACTGTCAAGTGTCACTACATTTTTAGTCCATCAGTCCAGCCAATTTTCAGTTCCTTGAACAATTCATTCCTCTGGGTATATGTTTCCAGCTTCCAACTGAGAGATTTGGTGTAAAGCGTTACCAAAAGGATTACTACATTAGATGCACAGCCTCCTCTCATTCATATAGCCAGGATTTCATTACTGAAGTCGGTCAGACTGACTGTTTCTGAGCACCTTCTTGTCCTGTATGTATTGAGACATGTATCCAAGGGGATACACACCGAGATCTCTGACTGGGGTCAACAGTTTTTCAGATCCTCCATTTGGTGTTCCTTAAAAATGATTGTAATATTCGCCTTTTCCAGTCATGGCATTTTCTCGTAGATAATACACAAAAGCCTGGCAAGCAGAGCAGCCAGCAAGGCAGCAACAGCAGCCAGTTCTTTCCGTAAGGTCTGTCTCAGGAATTTGACTAAGTCCAGCTTCAGTAGCTTCTAATTTACTCACCAACTGCAGACTCCTTTCCAAAATGTTCTGATACTGCAGTGGTCTGGGCTTTGCCTGTGAAAAACAAGACAAAAAACACCCAAAGAACTTCAGTCCTTTCCACTCAATTTACACTGTCGCTCACTCAGCAGTGGTCTCACATTTTCCCTAAACTTCCTTTACAGCCAGAATACCTGTATTTTTCATATAATTAAGCTAATTTTAGCTTTATCAGGGATTTTGGCCTTTCTGATTTTGTTCCTAAGGACCTCAGCAAAGCTTTTATACTCCTCTCTTGTTGCCTGTCTTTGTTTCCACTTCTTGTATATTCAATGTTTGCATTTCAGTTTATCAAGAAGCTCCCTTTTTTGTAAAGTTGGCCTTCCGCTGAAACTTTAGTTTTCCCAAACAGGGGAGTGGGTTGTCCTGAACTCTCATTTAGTTCTTTTAAAAAGCATCATCTAGCTCTCTTGGGCATCTAGCCCTTCCATGGTTTCTTCCCAGAAGATTCTGCTTAGCAATTCCTCAAGGAAGCAAAAGTCTGTGTTCCTAAGGTCTAGAGCCCCAACTTTGCTGTTTATTTTTCTGGCCCTGCTCCACACCCTGACATCCACTGCCTTGTGCTCACTGCACCCGTAGATGCCGTCTGTGACCACATTTCTCAGCAGTCCTTCTCAGTTGGTGGGCAGCACCTGTGGTACAGAAGAAGTGTCACTCACACATTGGATTGCTTGCACAGTGCCATGTTACCCTCACATCACTTATCCTGGACAAAGTCACCACAGAACAACAAAATTCCACTATGTTAATAATTCCCTAAAGAACTGCAGTAATGCTACAGTATAAAACAGACTCACTGTAGAATTGCCTTATCTTTTCATAAGCAAGTTTGTTGCTTAAACCTCTCAAAAAATTCTCCCAAATCTATCCTTGAAAACAGTTTCTGTATTTACTGACTTTAGCTAGTGAATTTGAGAAAGCACAAAAGCATTTAGGCAGAACAGAAGTGACAGTCACTTTTCTTTGAGGATAAACGAGACTCCCTAGTGATATTTTAAAGAATATGAACTGTAGAAGGATATGAAAAATAGCCCTGGGCGAATCAATTCTTAGAAGACAGTTCGCAGAGGAAACAGAACTAGAAGAACAGATTTTGGCAAACTATTCAAGTTTTAATGAGAGCATATAAAAGCAGTCTTATTATTTGTGCATAGTGCATGCGTAATTATTCTCAGGAGCAAGCAGGATTTTTAAAGTGCCTAAAAATATCTGATATTTGTACTTAGTTGCATATTGATCTAAGCTGCAGAGGCACACTGAGGCATTCAGCTTGGAATCTTTATGATAGATTTGCTCTCTGAATATGTTCAAAAAAAATCAAGTCTTGTATACTTCAATTTAGTTTTAAGATTTTTACAAGCACAGCCAAAATACCATGTCAAAGTGCTAGTTACTCATTCTATTAAATTCTACTAGTTTAAACTGGAGTAAGATTTATCCTTATCCACTTTGTTTTTTTTTTTAAGTGCAATAGCTGCCAGATTCTTTATATGTGCATTAAACGTTATTAATAGCTATACTAAGTATTTGTATGAAGCATCCAGATATCTAACATACAGCATCTAGTTTTATTTGCAGCAACTGATAGAATGCCATTTTCAGCTTGGCTTATAATATTTACCTCTCTTCTACCTATGATTACATTACCCATAACAACTGTTGAGAAAACAAGTTCTACAGTAAAATTTTTAAGCCATATTAAAATGCACTGGTTTCCTAAATGTAATGTAAAACATTTGTACTTCATTTTCTTCCAGACACATTTAGTTTTATGACTTCATTTTTAAAAGCTTGTTCTCTGCTCCATCATTCATATTCATTTTTGCTTTGGCACCCTATCTGTTTGCCAATAAGTTTATTATAAGATGGGGTTTGGAATCCATGAATTTTGCCATTTTTAATTTCTTAGATCAAAATTAGTTAGAAAATCAGTGATAAATGAGCTAGAAATTCACATTAATTTCCCAGGCAAATGTAAGAAATCCTCTAGAAGCCAACCCAAATCTAAATGCTAAGCCTAAGCAGAATACCCTACATACCCTTTTTTGGTGCTATAAAGGACTATAATGCCAGCAAAGCTGTATCAAGCTGTCCATTTTCCTTTTATTTCTTTCCACTTCTGGAAAATAGCATTGTGATTTAAACCAACAAAAGATGTTACAGATACTATAAGCCATTTATTCCAATAGCAAAAGTTGAGCCACTTAGCCCTGTACAAATACTTTTAGATTAACACACACTCAAAGAGCACATAATTGCCCCTACCGCATAGGAGTGCAAAAGGCCAATAGGTGTGGGATGCCCTGAACTGGGTACACTTCTGACGCCATGGGAGAGGTGGTCTCTGTCATAAAGCCAGTGCCGTGAAAATAAGCAGACAAAGAGCCTTATTATCCAGAAGTTTCAGGTAGGAATGTGGCTTGTCCAGAGCTACAAGCAATGCTGCCAGCAGAGGCAGGGCTCTCTTTAGAGCCTGCACAAAGACCATTGTTTCTGACTCTTAAGAACAAAGCTTTCTGTCACTCTTTATTCTGATGGAAACTTTAACTCTAAAAGCTGGGGGGCTAACAGTAAAGCACACATGTTCAAGAATATCAAAGCATATTCAGGGTTACAACTGTGTGATAAGATTCATAGTGGTGGTAAATGTCATTAGAAATTACTTTCAACCAACTCTTGAAGAGTTGGTGTCTTATGTTTCATGAAAAACTAAAAGGTATTTTTTCATATAAAGAAAACTTATTTAGCTTTCTGCAAATGCTTTTGGGCATAAAATAAACAGTTTTCTTGCAAGAGAGTCAGATATCACTGAAGTAAAAGAGAGTCCCATATGCTACAGAAGCAGGGCTCAGAGAAGAATATGACATATGTAAAGACAGGGCCGGTTTTCATATGAGTCAATTAAAGGTGATACTGGGCTTTCTGTCTTCAGCTCTGTTGACCTGCCTATAGCCACAGATAACCCATTTTCCTCCTCCATCCCCACCCACTAGATGTAAAGCAGAAATAATCATTTTGACCTCCTCTGTAGAGTGTTTGGCACATGTCATGGGGAAAAAAAAAAAAAAAAAAAGTCAGATATCTGTAGGAATACTAAGTAGAGAAATACCTAACAGGCATTTATAAAAAAAAAAAAAAAATGCAATACTTTCTCTAATCCTTTTGCTGTCTCCCCACTCAGGTGCATAAGGCCTTTGCTTGTAGCTCTCTGTGCCTCATAAAACAGAGCTTGCTGATCATCAGTTGCACCAGCATTTGACTGAATCAATACAACCATTACATCTTTCAGACACATGTCAAATATAAAGTCTAAACCACAAAACTTTCCAAAACTGTATCAATGGGCAAATTTAGGCCAAATCAAAGTAGATATTTTCCTAGTTCTGACCCTGATCCTTATCTTAAAACTTGAACTCTGCAGTCCAAATTATTTTTAGCTTCAAAATCTTTGGCCAATTCATTTTCATTTTGCCTCAGATTTGTATGCTTCATCACTTCCAGTTTCTGGCAATGATTATAAGTGAGAATGCCAAAGTTCTCTATTCAAATTGTGTGCTTGGCCAAGTGAAAAGGTGAAAACACTCAAAATCGTGCATGGCAGTCTGTTCTTATGAGTCTTCTGTTCTCATGAACTTTGTAGCTCAATTTTGGAAACACAGAGTCCATAACTTAAGAGATATCTGATAAGGAACAATTCTTCTGGGCATCACCCATCTCTCACTAATGTTCCTCTTCCTTCTGGCAAGAAAGCAAGACCGATGAAGGGAGGAAAAGATAAAGAGGGGAAACATTCCAGAAACGTGTGTATGTATATATATATATATAAGGAACAAGAACATTATAGAAAAGACTTAGAAGAAAGCCTGGAAACAAAAAGACAATAGGAAGGAATTGCCTGCTTTCAGAAGGCAAATTACGGAAAGGCAGAAGGTAACCATTGACTAAAATGGACATCTAAGTGGACAGCCATCTCTGCTATGCCTTTAGAAGAAGCCTAAACAGCAAAATTAATTGGGCCCCTAAGTTTAGATAACTAAATTTGAGCAGAATGTTTTCCAAGCTATATACTGGCATATCATATTTTCTTCTCCCTTTTTTTTTATGTACGTTAGTTATTATTTTATTCTGCAGTAATATTGTTAGCATCACATACTTCTAAGGTCCTAATTTTTATTCATGGAGATTTAATAGAGTAGGTGTGACAGATCTCAATAGTTGTGACATATACCCATCAAAGCTCTTAATTGTGACACAAAGCAGTAACTATTAAAACTTTCGGACAAAAACTGTACATTCAAGTGCTGTACCACAAGACACAGAAACTTAACATAATTAAAAACATATCCTCTGTGAGGAAGAACATTCAGTTTAGCTTACTTTGGGTACATTCACACACCTGTATATCAATCTACCCATGAACTGAGATGTGCTTATATAAGCTTGTATCATGTCCTCTGCACTTTTCTGTTTATTTAAGGTCTCTTGATATAAAAGGTATTATATTTCTATTTACTTGGAACTGGAAATTGCAGGCACTTTACTCATATAGTTCTCATGTCATCTGCTCATATGATCCTAATCTTCTGAATTTTCACAGCATTGCATGACTTTTAGCCACATGACTTTCATCACATTTGGTGGATGTCAGGAGGCTAAAAACCTCACACATCACTTCTTTGAAAATGCATTCCTTTAAAGTGCTATTGTTAATCATGTCCATGGGAGCCTGCTGGGATTCCTTACAGGGCTTTCTTAGGCTCACACATGGTTTTGATTTCCGTGGATGATGCAAAATTCTGCTTTTCTCACCAGACACTACCCTTACTTTCTTTACTGGAGTCACAAGCCTCCAAAATCTGCATTTTGTCACTAAAGTAACACTTTTTATGTGTAGCTTGATATTGTTTTATTTAACACCTGGTGCAAATCCATTTCGTTTTCATTCTTCAAAAAAGAAACAGAATAATGTTGATTAAAGAAAAAAACTCTTAATATCAATTTTAATATATGCATTATATATGCATCCACCTATATTTAGATACCTATATAAAGACACACTTGTAAATGCTATATAGAGTTATAGGTAAGTATAGGTAAATATAGAGGTATCTAATAAATACGTATCATTCGGATTTCATGGAAATTTAATCTTCTCTTAGATTTGTCTTGAGGCAAGTATACAAAATGTAAACCTCTAATTATTAAGCATTTATTGTGGTCCTTGACACCTAACACTGCAGTGGTACATGAACAGAGCAGACGAGTCTGTGGACCAGAGAGCTGAACGACTGGGCAAAAAGTAGGCAGCACTGCCTGCCTCAGAGATCATCTACAGGCAGCCACTTCCAGACTTCTTTCCTAGAATGACTTCATTTCGGAAAACCAAAACAGGCCCCCACCTACCACTGCACAGTGGTGATGAAGAGTTCTTAACATTAGTTAGGAAGGTCTTGCCTCAATATCCTCCTAGCTTCGCTTTAACATAAAGCAATACAGCAACAGCAAGTATTTTTCCAAGAGACTCATTTAGGGACTTCTCTGGAGCTGGCCTGTTTGCCATCTCTTTCTTATAGGTAGTATTTATACAGGTAAATCAGCATCCCAAAGCTGCTGAAAGAAGACCAGAAGTGATTTCCTCCTGTGTAAAACTCCACATTGTTCTCTTCCATTGTAAGAGGTCTTTTTCTGTCTGTCCCTAAAATATATATATATACATATTTCACTGTTTGCTGGAATCCACAGAAAGAGCCCTGCATGATAGATTCCAGATAACAGTTGCAAAAAATACAGGATACTGGATGAGATTTCATCATAACAGAGAGGTTCTCTTGTTACACTAGAGAAATATAATTCACAATGAGAAATAATTTCTTTACTAACTAAATTCTCAAGCTTTTCTTGCCTGCCGTAAGCTTGTGCACTTTGTTTTTAAAAAGGCATTTTAATTTCTGAATTCTTGGATGCAGATTCCCCCCCCAACACATGAAGATTTTACTAAAGACACTAAGGCGTCTGGGTCATCAGTGGGGAGCAACAGGCATGCCCCAGTCAAGCCTTCCAAGAATTCTCTCTCATGTGGATGACAAAATACTTTGATGGGAAGGTTTGCACTAAACATTTTTTTGACTAATTTTGGCTTAGGAAGGATATTTCCTTCCCTTAATTACCTCAACTTCATGCCTGATGCTCAGTGGGACATATCTAGGCCTTGCAGACTCTGAAGGACTCATGAGCCAGGCACTAGTTGAGGTGCATCTGTCTGCACTTACAGGGAGAAGGCCAAAACTAGCAGGATTTGGATCCTCAGCTGAAGACACAGGCTACAACACAGTGATTTTTGAAATCAGAATTACTCAGTTCCAACAGATGAAACAGATTAAAATGAAAGGTTAGAAAACAGAACTGCCCTTTGGCAAAGCAGGTACTTTTCACCAGTCTTCCCTCAGGCTGGCAGATTTCCGGTAGCTTCCTGGGTTGCAACAAACTGGGCAGCCTGCATGAGATGCATAGAGAAGGCTTCTTCTCATCACCCTCAAGACACGACTGCATATCTGTTCTCTAATCTGCTAAGGAAATGTTCAGTTCTAAACTGCAGGATCCTTCTTGCTCTCTCTCTCATGCCCTCCCACTGCCTGCCCCACCTCCAACTGCAGATGCTAAATGCACATACTTTAGCACTCCAGTAAGAATGTGTTTAAACACTCCAAGAGAAATCTCTGTGCATCCTCCTCTTCCCAGAAGCCTCATCTGACCTAGTATGCAGCAACCAGAACAAGGAAGTGTCTCTGCCTGCTGCCCAGCCACCCTTTGCAACAGCAGCTGGCATACCCAGCAAATGGGGAATAAGCACGCAGAATGGATAAGCTGTTTATTCAGCACCATTTCTGGGGCACTGCCCCTTTGAAGTGCCATGTTCATTCCCATAGTTGAGGAATGCTTCTTATTAGCAAGCATAAACCGAGCTTCCGGGGAGTTGACAGAATTCCCTAGTAATGTTTTATTTCAGTTTCTTTTCTTCATTTGTTGTCTTCAATAGGCATCCAAAACTCGCTTGCCTTAGAGGTCCTTGCTTGTAGCAAAGGCAGATGGCTCAGCATCACAAGCTGGAAATGAGGACCAACCTTTTGTCTCTTGACTGTTCATGGATTATAGATTACTAACAAGTTTTTAGTAGGGCTGAAAGAACACTTTTTTAAAAACATGATATTAAGAAGGTGTTAACTGTCCTCATTCCTTCTCCCTCTCCTTTGCATTGTTTGCTGACAGGTGTTTGAAAGCAGATCAGCCCTTGTCTGAAGAAGTGGATAGTTTGTGTCCACAGAGATTACTCCATGCAGGAAAATAAAGTGCAGTGTCTGTCAGGTAACACGTTCGGTTTTTTGGAGTTTTCTCAAAGGATCAAGATTGGGTTCATTTTTCCAGTCTCTTTGACTCCAGGCTGAACCAGACAGTTCAGTACATTACATTTTTAAGGCTTCCAGTGAAAAAGGCAGGATCTTCTAGTTTTTCATAACTGACAGCTTAGATTACATAGGATACTGAATCATTCTTCGGATCATAATTCATATTTTTCTTTTTTGCTTATTTTAGTTTCATTGTGGTGTCCTGCACTTGAATAATAATTCTAACTTACCTGGGAGCATAAACCCAATGCAATTTGCACAAATAAATTAATCTTTTTTTCCTGTTACAGTGTGATTCCTATCTTAATTCCTCTTTATTTTATCCTCAGAAATTCCAACTTCATTGACTAAGAAGCAGCTTTCCTCTCTTTGGAAACTTCACAACCAAGAATTGTTTTATATTTACTTGCTCTCAGGATGTATGTTCACAGACACTCTCCAAATTTTTCTAATTGCTGCAGGAAATTCTGCATGCAATTCTTCTAAGATTTTTCATCTCTTTTTTTTCATCATGTATTTATTTACATCACTTTTTTATAGCTAACCATTTTTTTCCTTACAATATTCCCTTTAATTTACTGTAAATTTCTCACTGTATCTGTATCTGTTTATAAGTCAATGTGTGCTTACAAAATCAAGTTGTTTGCATTTGAGGATTCAAGCTGATCATTGTATTTTAAATTTCAATTCTGGATCAAAATGCTTCAAATAAATATCCGTACAGAACTGACCAACATCTTGTCATTTCTATTCTCACCACTGCTTACCTGAATTTAATGACATCCTGAAGTTGTTACTTGTTAGTATTATCTTTCTTCGCTGTGCTCTGTGATTGTTAATCTCTAGGACTCACTTCTGTACATGATTTTGTTATGTTTGTTAAACACTCTTAGAAGTTTTGCTCTCCTATTTCCATCAATTGAACCCTAAAATGGAACTGCAAATATTTTTTTCATATAAAATTAATCTAATTAAGTTGACTTTGTCTTATAATTTCAATAATGTTAAAGAACATTAACATTCTATATTTAAAAGGGTGATTCTGCTTCTTTTTTTGCTTTCTGTCATAAAAGGCAGGCTTCACTGCCTTTTACATTGCCTCTCCACCTGATTTCAAAGACTTTTCCTTTCACCTAGCCATAGAGGGAACAAGAAGCCATTGCCAGATATCTCTCACAAGTCAAGGGCTTGATATAGTTGCTTCCACAATGGTGTCAAGTGCAATATGAGCAGCAGGGAGTACACAGGCCATACCTGCGGCACTGGCAGAAAAAATGAGAGGTCTACAGAGGACCCACACCCTCCATGTCAATCCAGAGGTCTATGGCATTTCAAAATGTATTGCCTAGATACTACCCACATTGTCTAAATGTAGATGTCTTCATCACAAATTAGTTTAATTTAATTTCCTTCAATTTGCCTAAGTTTTGGTGTCTTTTTTTATTCTGGCATTGTCTGGCTCCCATTGTCTGGCACCACATCTGAAGAGTGGAGGGGTCTTCCTAGCACATTTTCCAGACTTTGTTATATTAAAAAAAAAAAAAAAAAAAAGACGTCTGTACTTGTGACATTGTCTAAAATGAATCTTCATCCATGGATTATTAACTGCACATCCCTTATGGTCAATGGCTTAATTAAATCAGATACTGATGACCTTAAAACTAATTTAGCAGTTTAATGCGTACTCTTTTCTATTTGCTTCATGTCAAATCTGGATGCAATGGTGAAATCTTATTCCAGCATTAGCGTTTGCAGCAGTTTGCAGTGGAGTGCAGTAGTTTGCTTTGCACAAAGGAAATTAAATGGAAGCAACTTACTCCAGCACAAAGTGTGCGTCGCTGGTCGGGTACGGGGAGTGCGGAGAGCCGCGGGGTTGGTTCTGTGGCAGGTGAGACGTGTTCCAGCCGCCGAGCGGCTGAAGTGCGTTAGCAGTCGCCTGCCTGCGGTTGCTATTGGATATCGCCGCGCTGATTTGCAAGAATAATCTCATTGTATACTCATTAATAGAAATTAATTAGTGGAAGACATCTCGACAAAGATGTCCTACGTTTCTTTAGTTTGGGCTGTAATGGGATTTGAGAGGCATACACCGAGAACGGCACTGGCTTTCTCTGGGCTTTTCCTGCTGCTTTAAAGGCTCAGAAAAGGCATTAATGACGGTGTTTACCCCGTGCTTGGAGTGGTGTGACGGCAGAAGACACATTTGCACCTTCCTGCCTGTCACGCCACCTCCCTGTCACCCAGCAGCCGCGTCTGTCTGTCTGTCTGTCTGCCCCGCTGCCTCCCCGTGGCCCGGCTCACCGTGCTCGCTGCCGCCGCAGGTACGACACGATCACGAACCAGTGGGAGACCATCGCGCCGCTGCCCAAGGCCGTGCACTCGGCCGCCGCCACCGTCTGCGGCGGCAAGATCTACGTCTTCGGCGGCGTCAACGAAGCCGGCCGCGCCGCGGGCGTCCTGCAGTCCTACGTGCCGCAGACCAACGCCTGGAGTTTCATAGAGTCGCCCATGATCGGTAAGGCGCCCGCGTCGTGACGGAGCTCTCTGCGCTCTGGGTGCTTTAGGGCCTCTGTGGAAAGCAGAGGAGTTGGCGCGGGGGAACCGCCGGTGGCAGATTGGCAGGAATGCAGGGTGTGCTAAACCGTAGAGGCAATTATCTGGATTTGCTACTGGAGGCAATTGTCACTCATTAATACAGCTAGTTATCAGCTCCGAGTGAGGAGTTCAAAGTAGAGGAGAAAGGAAAGCAGTTATTAGACATGGACAACTAGTAATTTTAGATCCAAAAAATCACAAAGTGCAGTGAAACTTGGTTCTCACGTCATGTGTTGCTTCGTGCTTAAAACAACCCCAGTCACTTAATGGATTATTAGGCGAGTGTTTGTTAAAGTGCCGCCTGTCCTGGCGGACGGGGAGGTCACTTGTAACTAGGATTTATCAGTGGCGTTCAAAGTCACGCACGCTTCACAGCGCGCAATCCCCGAGACAGGTGGATTATTAAAACCGCCTTTATTAGTCATGTTTATGATGCCCCAGGGCTCCCTTCGCATTTCACAGAATAAAGAGGAAGAAGACAGGAGCGCAAGTTCTCCCAAGCAGCAGCGGTTTAGCAGGGGCAGACTCCACTCAGAGTTTGCCGTAGAGTTGAGCAAGTCACGACCTAGCTGCTTTCTTGCTCCCCAGGGTGTTTGGGCTATGTGGGAAGTGGGGCAAGAGCCTCACAAAGTCACTGCTGTCCCCGCGCTCAGTGCAAGCGGGTGGAGAAGGAAGGATAAAGTCCGAGGTCTCTTGTTTAAAAACTATAGGCCCAGTATTCATCCTGGTAGGGTGAGTACGAGGAGCAAGACACAAACTACGGAACGACAGCGATGTGTTTCCAGATGAGAGCCTATCCTAGGGGCTATAATAAGCTGTCCTTTTGTTTTAGCGTGCTGCAGTTATTCTGCATCCCTTCGTGGGGTTAGAAATGGTCCCGAGGAGGCTCGCGCGGCCCTGGCTTCCCCTGCGAAGGCGGCGTGGCTGCTTTCCTAGTCCCTGGCTGCTGTTTGTGTCCAGCCTAACATAACATGACATGCATATGATGCAGCATGAAGCGCCCAGCGGGAGGGCGTTAACCAGAAAAAGTCATGTTTATGTAATACAGCAGGGCAAACAAACCTATTTCCCGGCTTTTTCCATCACATGGGCTCCAGCTGCTGCTGTTCATTTAATCCGCTGACTGACAGTGTGAGGTTTTCCTGTACGCAGAGCATATTGCAAAAAACGAATGCATTATGCAAAGAGGTTCTCCTTTCCCTTACCGAACTAGTGCGAGTGCCACAGGAGCTAAGAATTCATTCCCTGGGCTTATTATACTGTCTAGCAGGCATCAACACCAGGCGTGCTTGGAAAAATCATCCTAACCATCCAGAGATGGGTTCATCATCCCTTGTTGAAATAGACTTGTACCGTTTCCTAACGAAATTACATGAAGGGCAACTGGTGCAGTTAAAAGATAGCATTGGTAGGGGTTTGGGTGTAAACAAAGTTAATTAGTTAAGCTGAAGGCGTAAAATATATGATGAAATACTGAGTTCTCGGGTGGATTTGTTAGGAAATAAATAACGCCACTTTGTTTGCAAATAAAGCAAAATAAAACAAAGCCTGAAAAATTGCACCCCAGCGGAGAATGTCTGGGAGACTGAAGTGATGCAATCCTTGATCTTCACCAAAAGGCTGCGGGAATACTGGAAATGTACTTTTATTTCTGCAACTCCAGAAGAACCACAGCATCATCTGTATTTCTAAGATATGCCCCAAGAACGGAGTGATATTCCAAGTGCAGTAGAGTCAACCTTCATTTAAAACAAAGAGGGAGTAGGAGGGAGTCTTGGAGTGCTTTCTATAAAATGGAGATGAGCTGAACTCTGATATGATCATTCCTGGGGTGCTTTTGACAGCCCTGAGGCATTTTTGTGAGTATTTGCGAATTCTTCAGCTGTCCCTCTGAGCTGAGTAAACTGAGACATCTGACAGCGAGTTCTGTTGTTTAAGGTCACTCCAGAGATCAATGAAACCTGTTTACCTCCGAAAGGATAATGGATTATTTAAAATCACCTCGAGCATGCTCAGGCACTCAGCAGTAGATGCAGGTATGGACAGGGTCCAAGGCATCTGGAGGCTTTTAGAGCCGCTTCAAGTCACTGTGGTGTTTCCCAGTCGCCGGCCCGTTGCCTGTAGCTGGGCACACGTGTGGCCCAGAGCCCCAACCCCAGCCCAGCCAGCACTGGCACCCACCGTGGAAAGGGAAGGGGCGTTTTTAGGCCAACAGGAGCCCCGCTGAAACCAGCTCGGGGCTGAAGTCCTGCCCGTGCAGAACAGAGATGAGCTGGGGACCTCTATTTATTCTTAGGCCCCAACCTGCCATAAGGTGTTGGATGTGGATTCCTGTGCAGTAGGATGAAACTAGGGCCCCTGACACGTTGCACGTGGCTGCTGTAGTAGCCTTTGGGCAGGAGAGGAGTTTGACTGCACACACATGTTCGGAGAGGAGCTGTTTTTTTTCCTCACTTCCCCATCCTTCACCACACTGTATGCCCTGTTTTTGGAGCTGGCAGATGCTCTTGCAGCAGCCAAGCCCACAGCTTGATATTAGGGAGCTAATGAAGCCTCTCAGGACCTTCATGCTGCACGTGGTCAGGAAACCCATGTCCCCTGCTCGTGTTCCTAGCTGTAGGAAATTTGTTGCTCTGGTCCTACCACAGCAATGAACCTAGCCCGCATGCTTGCAGTGCCTGCTGCCCTGCCTCTTGTTAGCTAAGTCCTGTAGAGCTCCGCACACTCAGAGTGGATTCCATGCTCGACCTCCTAAGGTTTATCTCATTTACAAGATGGACATAGACAAGCTGAAGTCAGTGCCCGTAAGCCTGGTTATCTTGTCACTGTGTTTTAGTTCGCTCTGTGCCTTCATGCCAGGCCACTAAAATATGCTTCTTTTTTATTTATTTTTGCTGCTTGGAACAGTCAGTGTCTGCACTGGCGGAATTACAAGTTTTGATTAGTGTTTCTGGTTTGCAAGAAGAACAAGTTATGAGTATTCATCTCTGTGGCTTGTCAGAAGAATAAATTATATTTATTCATCACTATTACTAAATTTTAAAATCTGGTGAGAAGTAGAGTCAAGGAGGTCAAAGATATATGAGCCTCTCTGGTTTCTAATACAAAAACTTAATTCCTTACCATGCCATTTACCCATGGAGGGAACTATGGCATTTGCTGTAGCTATCAGCTCAGTCCTTGCGAGATCACCAGGACCGACAAGTAAGAATTCCCCTAGAGCACAAGTCCACTGTCCATTTGTCCCTGCTGTGTGGCCCTGCGCTGCCACATGGACTGAATCCTTCCCACAAGAGGAGAAAGAGGGCAGACAGGCAGCCATGAGAAACGGATGGGGAGCAGTGGCATGGGCAGCCTTGGGACCGGGGGTCTTGCCTCTGTTGTGCTCCTGAAAGCGCAAAAAGTTGGAGGAAGGCAACACATCGTGATGCCAATCTGTGTAGGGCTGGCAAGGAGGCCGCTGATGGCCCTAAAAGAGCACAAGCATCGGGTAAGTCTGGCTTCTTCCTCGCTTTGCCTTTCTAGGAGGGCTGCAGGTGTTAAATGAGGTGATGCCAGGCACATTTGGGCCTCAAAAAGAGCAGATGAGCTGCCCGAGAGAGGTATCTTGTGCATGGCATCCTTGCCCTCCGGGATCGTTTTCCGTGTTTTCAAAAACTCGACAAGACAGTGCAGGATGAGCCAGGCTTCAGCCCCAAGGTCTGTTACAGATCTCAGGACAGTCCCTGAGGTTTTTGTCATTTCTGAAAGGACAAAGTGCTCAGTGATGTGCCCAACCTCAGCAGGAGGCGCATGTAAGAAATACCTGGAAAATAATTTTAGCAGAGTCTCTGTGCTTCTACCACACTGTTATGCAGCTTATATACTTAAAATGCACAATCATCCCCATTAATTTATTTTTGGACTTTACAAGAGAAGTCAGATGTCCGTCTTGGCTTGTCCATCTCTGCAAGACAGACAGCTCTGCACCAGTGCCATGCATTTAGCCAGCTGTCCCTCAGAAGTGTTAAAGCAGCGAGTGTTCCTCTCTTTCATCAGTGTTTTTCCATAGTTCTCAGGATTTTTCAGTGTTCAACTCGATTTTTTTCTTCCCTTTGTCTCCATTTCTTTTCCACATACCCCATATTCTTCATCCAGAGTGACTCCTCCTTGATGCTCCCCCTGCAGTCTGCCCATTATCGAGCAAAGTCACTATTTTTGTATTTGCTTATCAGATACCTGCCCCTCACCTCCTGCTTCTCTTTTATCGACATATTCTGGTGAACTCTTCGTTTCGTTAACATTTTCCTGGTAAATGCGGTGCTGAGAACTGAACCATCACTGCAAGTGGGGCCTCCTCCATTCCTCAAATGCAGCAAAACAAAATGCAGCATTTTCAGCTGAAAGCAGCAGACTTCTGGGCCTCGGAAGATAGTTCATTCAAGAGTGATTGGGGGAATTATTGGACATCATGACCAGTTGGGCAGTTAGGGGAGCCCAGCCGGCGTGAGAGGGAGTTCTGTGTTTGCCCAACCTGGTGGAGCAGGCTGCCCAGAGAGGCTGTGCAGTCTCCTTCTCTGGAGATCTTCCAAACCCACCTGGATGCCACCCTGTGCCACGTGCTCTGGGTGTCCCTGCTGGAGCAGGGGGGTTGGACTAGATGATCTCTAGAGGTCCCTTCCAACCGCAGCCGTTCTGGGATTCTGTGATTCTGTTTCACCTTCCGTCTGGTCACTTGTGGCCCAGCTGCCTCCTCTGGCCGAGTCCTGCACGGTTCCTGCCGTGGTGCAGCCTGTGGGGCCCATTCCTGGGGTGGCCCCCAAGAGCTGCTCGTCCCGTCGTCTCCTCCTTCCTTCATCCTCACACCGCGACAGCAGCACCCTGCCCGCACGGCCGAAATCCGAGAGCCGCCAGCTCGTTGCAAGACCTGCTGCTCGGCCTCGCGAGCTATGCGAGGATCAGCCTGCAGACTCCAGAATGTCACCTTATCCACTGCCGTGCCAGCCCTCAGCTTGTCTGCCTGCTATTCAGGGAGAGGAAGAGGCACTTCTTACTATTAAAAGCAAATCGGTTTCTACTGACTAGTCTTTCGCCAGCCTGTTCCATCACGTGCATCTCTGCCCCCAGCCTGCTGAAGACCTTTGAGTTGGAGCTTGACTGCTGGCGTGTCCCTGATCAAGAATCCTAGAATGGTTGAGGTTGGAAGGGGCCTCTGACCTGCACAAACTCGCATGCATGCCCAATGGTGTTGACCAAAATGCCCAACCAGCCCGTGCTTTTGCAGAATTAGGCTCCCTAACCATCCTGCCCTACTAACATCTCAAAGACTTTGAGCAGTAGCAGAAATCAGTGTCTCTTTTGTGTCTGCATGAGGCTGCCGAGCCTTGGAAAGGCCAATAGTGAGGGAAGGGTGTGGAGAAGAAAGGCTGAAGGTTGACCATGGCCATCCATGCTGAGGCAGCAAGAAAGCCTGCTTGAGCTTTCCAAGCTCACCGGTGTCAGTGAATAATTTCTGCCTCACAGTAACAAAGCAAAAATAAAACATCTTTTCTCTCCACCTGTCTCTGGAGGGGTCTCCCTCATGCCTCTCTCTCCGATCTTCATCAGGATCAGGAGACTGTTTGCTGTGAACTTCTCCCTTCCTGAGAGAAGCAGCAGAGATTTCCCTGTTTTGCCATCTCAGACCTGCTTTATATCAATTTATGAAATTGTAGCTAAAGCCAAAAGCAGTCAAAAGACAACAGATAGGTGATGTATTGAAAAATTGATGAGACTCAAACATGGTTGCCTCTTAGAAAATAAAAAGAAAGAAAATCAGACTGCCTGCTTATTTGAAAAGGGGAAAAAAGTCACTATAAAAATAACCAAGGGGTTTCCCTCTCCTTCTTTGACAAAAAGGAACATTAAGTCAGTGATTCAGTCTCTTGAGAAGCCACTTTCTGCCTGGAGGGAACCCCATATAATTTCCCTGTGAGATTTGGGAGTTTAATTCTGAGCTCTATTTTATGGGAGAGTTTCTTTCTCTTGTAAGATAGTGTCAGTCAAAGGGGGAAAAAAAAAAAAGCCAGGAAAGCATGATAATTAAAAATGGAAAACTCCTGATGTGTTCTTTAGCTGGAAAAAATGTCACATATGCAAGTCTGATTTGGAAAGGGATGTGAGCCGGGTTGTTAGGACAGATAAGTCCTTCTGATGAATTACAGTGGCTTAGTGGCACTGAGAAGAAACTGAATACGCCTTGTTCTATTTTCTGGATGAATTAGTTTCTTCCCATCTGTTCCCAAGGATCAATGACGTTTTCCTAATGCATCCATGTTTTCTGACATATGCCTGCAGATACTCAGCCTAACAGGAGCCCAGCTTTAACCCATGACACATTTTGCCCCTTCTGCTGCCCCACACGGCCCCAATCCTCAGGCCGCATCATTGCCCTCTTGATCAGAAGCACAAAATGAAAAAATTCTGCTCCTAGTTTAACCAGCTCAAAGGCCAGTTAAGGAAATTAAGAGGCCATCCTTTTCCTGAGCGCCAAACAGCACTGATTTTGGAGAGGCTTTAGCTGCTTTGGGAGAATGTTTTCTCTAGGAATTGCAAAAGATGTGTCCCGAGACACCCGGGAAGTGTCTTCATGCTCCAAAGTGCTTTGGCAGTGCCCAGAGCCCTAATTGTGACAATTATTTTAGCTACAGCAAAGCAGTGAATTTACCCTTTTGTTCCCCGAGACTCCTGACTTACCGATTAAAATACTGCACTGCCTTAATACAGACACCATCCTGAGACAGTTCAACCCAACTGCCTAGCGTTTAATAAGGTGCAAACGTGCCTATGGTGAGGTGGCAGCATCCAGGACAGGTCAGCTCATTAAATTAGGACTTACTTTGTTCAATGATTTTATGGTTAGCGTTACCAAATATTTTTTTAGTAAATCTGCAGCTTGCCCAGTAATTTTCAAGCATGGTTAGCTGAGGAGAAGGGATTTGCTTAACAGAAACCCCGGCCCCACACTGTTTGCTGCTGGAGTGCAGGACTGTTCAAGGGCCTTCCCACATCAGAAAGTAAAAATGCTGCTGAAATTAAGTGACAGATGAAGCAGGGAGGTAGGGGGGACGTCAGGTGTCTCCTGGGTTGTGCAGGTGACCCTCCCACGAGCAGAAGTGGCACAGGAAAGACAAGAACCTACCTGGGGACATCCCTGAGCGGCACTTGGCACCACGGACTCCCCTGCGCTGAGCCCTGAGACGGATCTGAGCAAAAATCTGCAGGGATGCAAAATCCTGTAACAGTTGCCCTGTAAATTGGGGATGTGAGAGCAGCCCTTCCCAGGCGGCTCCGGGAGGTCTGGGGAGAGGATAACCGTGATGCCCAGCTCGGAGGGAGGTGCATCCAGGGGAGGGCTTGGACCGGCCACCTTTAAAAGTGCCTTTGAGAACTTGAACAAGCCAAAACCAGGAATCTTCCCTCATTTTTCTTCCCCTAGCCTTGGAGGTTTAGAGAAACGTGACTTATCTGCAAATAAGGGGAATGTATAAGTAAAAACCGGTCTCCAAACCGGAGCCTAAAACTGATCTCAGTGTTGCTTTCCGTTGACAGATAACAAATACGCTCCCGCAGTCACTCTCAATGGGTTCATCTTTATTCTCGGAGGAGCTTATGCACGAGCAACCACCATCTATGACCCAGAGAAAGGCAATATTAAAGCAGGTCCCAACATGAACCACTCCAGGCAGTTCTGCAGGTGAGAAAAAAAAAAAAAAAAAACATTCAAATGGAATTACTGCTGCCTTCGTATTTTTTTTTTTCCACTGAAAAATGACCTGGTGCTGCCTAGTAGCGAGAGGGGCAGGGGAAGGGAGGCGTGCGCCATCGGGGTGTTTTCCATACGGATTTCTGCACGTTTGGGGATGCACCGTCTCCAAAAGGCACTTGCAGGGTCCTGCTGTGCCTTGTTTGTCTCCTTGCACTGCAGGGAGCGGGGGACGTACACGGGGTAAAGTGCCCAAGCAGCACCGCGTGCCGATCTTCATTATTATTTCTGTATTCTGCTTGTGTTTCGGGCTCGATTCCCCAATGGGTTGAACGAACTTCCCAAGCTGGACGGCAAAAATAAAACTTGGCACCCGCTGCAGCTCCCAGCGGGACTCGAAGGCCTTTAGGAAGGAGCGCAGGAGCGTCGACCAGAGCAGCAAGTGGCCGGGTGCCAAAACTGGACCCGTTACCCAGGATGTCCCCAGTGCCTGTCCCCGACCGGAAAAAACACCCCCTCACTTTGCTTTCGTGTATTTAGTCTGACCCGTTGGTGCAGAATAGCAGATTCCTTCTCAAGACTGCACACTTAGCTCTGGGTGGCTTTTTTTTTCGCTCAGCTTTTCCCCGTTTTCTGCTTTTTCCTTTTCCAATTTGAGGAGCGCCCTCTCTTGGCTGCTGAAGCAAACGAGCGGTCTAACCGGAGGGAGCAGGAATCCCGCTTCAAATATCCTTCCTGCTGCTAATTAAGCATCGGTTCCTCACATAGTACAAGAAATGGTGCATGGCCCCATCCACCTTCCAAAAATAGCTCAGTGCATCCTAGTCGCTTTCCAAAAAGCACAGCTTCAGAAGTGCTTAGGATCTGGGAAATGCTCAAGGAGATGTTAAAGCTGTGGTAAAACATGCATAAGTCAATATGTATGGAAAGAGGGGAAAGGGGAGCTTTAACGGGACTGAATATGAGGGATAGGATAAAAACGGGACTGAATATGAGGGATAGGATAAAAACTGGCTGCAGCTAAATGGAGTTAAGAGAACCAGAGTAGCATTAGTAGCCAATGGGAGTTAAAAAGAAAAGTCATTTTAAACAAGTTAGGATCAAATTTGCAGCCTTAATCAGTGATAAATCCATTTCTAGCTGAGGTTGATGAAGTAGTAGAGTGTGATATAGAACTATTTCATGGATGTTTCTCTTCTGTATTTGGAAGGAAGCAAGAAGTTTTGACTCTCTATTAAACCATGGGTGGACCAAAAATGACCATTTACCTTTTGTAGCAAAAAAAATGCAAAAAAAAGCAGCAGATTAAATTCTCAAACCAGGCAAACCAGCTATCTTAGAAACAGGCATCTTCAGAGACGCAGTTGGGGAGCTGTTTGATCCACCCTTGTTGATTTTTAATAACTCTTACAGTTCAGGGCCCTGCCAAGGTGGTTCCTGTATTTTAGAGGGGCGAAAGGCAGGATTTTAGTACAGCGGTAATTAATTTTGCAGAGGATCAACATCAGGCTAAGTGGTCTCATTTGGCCTCATGTTAGTCCTCTGCAAAACAGTGGTGCAGTTAATTTGAGATTCCATCCACAAATAACTGGATACTTGATAGAATGAACAGCAATCAGTGCGGCTTCCTGGAATATGAGTCTGGTCAAACAAACCTGCTGTCTTCTGGTTTTGGGGGAGGTGGAGTTGCTTTTTTGTTTGTTTGTTTTGTTTTGCAGGGTATTTTTTTTAGTAAAGCATGTCTGGCTGCTAAGACAACTGTGTTGCTATAATATACTGTGATTTCTCCAAGGCATTTGGCTGGTATTATATGGAATTAACAAAGCACACATTAGAGAGATTAAATCTGTTTCATTGACAGATCTCAAAATGTAGTTGTTAATGAGATGCTATCACTGAGCAAGGCCATCACCAGCAGCATTGAGTCATTTCTCAGTGCTATTTAATACTGTTACCAGCAGTCCCAGCAGCGCAGAAGGGTTGAGGTTGGAAGGGAGCTCTGGAGATCGTGTCATCCAACAGGAAGCGTCACCTGGAGCACCTTGCACAGGATCACGTCCAGGTGCGTCTGGAGTGTGTCCAGAGAAGGAGACTCACAGCCTCGCGGGGCAGCCTCTTCCAGGGCTCTGTCACCCAGTTTCAGTAACAGAAAACCGGCTGCCAAAAGGGCTGCAGGTGACAACACTGACTGGGCGCACCGTACGAGCACAACCGGGAGATGAAACGCGGTGGAAGGAGGGCAGTGCTAAGGGGTCTTGGGTCCACACGTTGACACGTGGAAATACCAAGTGAAGGCTGGAGGAGAGCAGCAAGAAGGACACAGCTCTGCAAATCACAATGTTGGCATGAAATTTAAGGAGTTTATCAAAGCAATGAGGTGACAGAGGTGACGTGATCGCAGGGACCAGGTGGGACTCTCTCTGTCCTGCAGGCAGCGGTGCAGCAGGATACGGGGGCGGCAAAGACAAGTTCCACATCCCGGAGCGAGGCCATTTCCCCAAGCAGGGACAATTAAACCGTGAGCCATCAAGGGAGAGGGTGAAGTCGTGAACACTTGGTGTTTGTAAGACAAGATTAGAGAGGTTTCTAAGAGAGACGCTGCCTGGGGAAAAGTGTGCGGCCTGTGTATACAGAGACTGAGATGAACTCAACACACAGATCCCTTCTGACCTTCGTCCGTGCGTCCCCGGATTCCTCGCTGTGCTCATTAGTGTGGATCACAAAAACAGGGTTCAAAAGCAGCAGCATAAACAGCTTCTTAAAAACTAACTGCATGCTCCTGATCTGCCCTCAGCTGGAGTCACCCAGTGCCCGATTTGCTGGGAAAATCTTGACTGCATTGCTTTGATTCTTATTTGTGCTGTTTTATTACCATGCCAGGAGCTAGTGAGGGTTCATTTAGAGTATGGAGGACAGAAATGTCTATCTTTGCAGACAGGCAAACATCCCTACCCCGGATGCCCTTCAAGGCTTTCTTTTTCCACGAGCAAAAAGAATACGGAATGGGTTTCTATGTATGATTAAAAGCTCCGCATTGGGCCTGCTTCGGGTCCCGTCAGCATGCAAATGCAAGTGTGCAACTGAGACCCTCTGTGGGTAACGGCAGCAGCTCGATGGGCCCCGCAGTCATTCCGGAGATGCTAATTTAGCACCAGCAATTCCCCGGCGGGCACCAGAAAGGCATTTTCTTCCTCCGCCTCCAACTGTTAACCAGGGAGATTTATTAGATGGTGCTGCCGAATGGAAATCTTTAATACAACGTTGATGTGAGCACAACAAAAACAGGGTCGGGCTGAGGATTTTTACCCCTCTCCTGAATCCGTATCCTCGTTGTGAAGTTAGTGGCAAATCCAGGTGTCGGAAGGGGTCAGAGCAGGTCTTGTTTGGGCTGCTACTCCCAAACAGAGCTGTTGCAGAGCACGGATCCTCCTGGAGCTCACGGATGGCAAGGTCCAAACGTCCCAGCATATCTGGAAGTGGACGTGGGGCTGCGACTATGGCAGGCAGCCGGGAAGGACGGTAGCAGTAGGATAATAGCAGTAATTTCCGTAGCACTTCGTGACAAGGAAGATTTCTGTGAGCGCTGAGGGGTAACTGATCCGCACGGAGCGCGTGGGACGTCACTGACGTGCAACCAGCGCCGCTGGTTTCAGCACCGAGTAACAACGCTGCATTAGGAGGTGTTATTAGCAAGGGGAAGAGCTCACAGGATACGGGAGAGCCCACCTGGAAGGTGGCCAGAACACCCACACTCACAGCCCCACTCCAGGAAGGGCCGTGATGGCCTCCTAATTGAGCATGACTAATCTGGACCCCCGTTCATCCGTCCCTTGGTAAAGATGACACCTCGGGCAGCTCAGCTCTAACATGTAACGCCCGGCTGCCAGCGGCAAACACCTCGGGAGACACACGGGTGCCCGGGCCACCACCATCCACGGGGAGGCCGTTCCATGTCCACGCTGCAAACCACCACCCAGGTTCGTTAGGGGAGCCCTGCTTAAAGCCACGGCTTGCGGGGCGCTCGTGGGGTGCTCAGGGCCATCGTGGCATCGCCACGGGCATCATGGAATCGCCACAGCCGGCATGCCCAGAGGTCCTGTGTGTCCCAGGACTTGCTACACTCTGTTTATGAGGATCTCCCACCTGCACTTTTGTCCTCATCAACTCTACTTGCCATCTTGTGACCCGAATGAAATTCATGCGCTAATAAACATGGGAAATTTTCTTCTGAGCAGATTCGTTGTAAATCTAACTGATAATATTTAACAGTGTGTTTTGGAGCAGCTCCAACTAAATTACCGGGAGGGCACAGAAGACCCAAGTGAGGCAGGAGAGGAGCTTTGTTTGTAGTCTCCAAACATACTAAGTTTCAGTGAATCAAAACAAGGCGCTAATTCAGCCATTTCAAATCGCTTATACAACCCTGGATTTTACAAGATTTCTTTTTTTTTCTTCTTCTTTAACACTGTCAGATTAGATGGGTGAGATCTTTAGGACTAAGCAGGAAAAATTAAAATATCAATAGTAATAGTAACAGTAAGCAAAAATAAGGAAGTCTTTGTTGGTGCTTGGTGCTACTTCCTAGCTGTTATAGATGAAACTTGAGAAAAGGCTCCCATGGACGTGACCTTCAAATGCTGCAGAAAAGAGGTTGCTTCCAAACCCCTGCCCACTGGGACACTGCTGCTACAAGATGCTTCCAAGGGGAAGGTCCACGATGCTCTCCAGGGAAAAGTGACTAAGTGGAGAGCCCTGGATTGCATTGCTGAGCCCTAGACCTCCACAACGAATGCTTCTCGGCAGGTTTGACGGTGTCAAGCTGTTGAGCAGACAGCAAGGCTGCTGTTCACAGGCAATTTTGCTACTTAAAAAGCAATTCAAAGTCAATGACTCCTCTCCGTCCATCAAGTCACTCAATGGCCATCTGCCAGAGAACATCCTCTCCACCATCCTCGGTTAGAGAAGAAGTCAAAGGGGTTTCAGATGAAAGCAGCACTCCCAAATTGAGGCAGACAGACATGCACCAAGCCCAGCTGTCCCCAGTTTCACTGGGATTGCCTTCCGGCATGTGCTGCAGAGCTTTGGAGGGGGCGGTGGATGGACTGGAGCAGACCGTGTTGCAGGGGGACAGTCACCGTGTGTGATGGTCTGATACTACTGCTCATAGTTTGGGCAGTCGAGGACACCCAGGCAAATAAATTGTGGCTAAGGCTGGAGATGAAGCCTCTCTAAGAACAGGGAGCAGAAAGCCCAGACATTAACCTGCTGGCTAATGAAATTGCAAAATGCTGGAACATCATCGTTTTATGGAGGTCATTTTATCCACTCCTTCCAGGAAGACATTAGATTTTATGAGGATTATCCTACCCTGGGCACGTTGCTTGATACATGCAAGTTTGTCTGTTCTTCAACTGCTGCCCTCGGAGCCACCATTGGGGTGTCTTCCATAGCGAGGTCGTACGGCGCGCAGCTCCTTCCTCGTCAGCTTCTGGCAGCCGGTAATCATTTCATCTCCCACGATTAATGGCACCGAGCAATAAACCTGCATCCTAATTATTGTAATTATTTCTTTCTTTGTACGTCAGCCTGGGTAATGATGTTTCTACAGCTGATGGGATGGAAGGCAGGGGAGAAAAGAAATATTATCACGGTAATGAAGAGAGAGTAATGAACGTGCTACCTTCCACTCACTTTCCTTTGGGTTTTAGAGTCCACTTGAGCTTCCCGTTCCCTAAGATCTCAGAAATTAACAGTGATTGGCCTAATATTGAAAAGAAATAGCAATCTAGGACTACATTCCTAACGGATCTTAAGTACCTTCCTGGCACGTAAGTCCTGGAGATGCCCAAGTATCTCTAAAGGCCCCAGCGCACGTAAGTATCTGCTGCGTGTCTAGAATTGCCCATTTCCTGAGAGCATCTCACCAGTTTTCTCAGCCTCGGGCAAGCTAAGTGTGACGCCAGCCTTGGCTATGTGTGTGTAGGGGACGGGTGCTCCTCTAACCACGTTGACGATTCTTGGGCAGTCTTTGAAAAGGAGGATGCAGCTCAAGCATCCAGCCAATGCATTAGGACTACAATAGGAGACCATGATAGTGAATTTCTCAGCCGTGGGGTCAAGAGTTTCCTTCAGTATTTGGGCCTGGCTGTTGGAGAAGAGGAGGAGCATTGGCACCTTGGCTACGCAGGCAGCTCGTAAGGTCACCTACGGTCCAGCTACAAGGGCCCTTTCCCTCGCTTCCTTGCTCCAGAATGATTTTCTTGGGTGAGGGGTAGTGCTGGATAGACCCTGCTATGGGAACTGGTACAAGCACGAAGGTCCTTGCTGCAGGAGGGTGAGGTTGTCGCTGCCAGGAGAGCAAAACTTTGCTGTGGCCATTAACAGGGACAGGATGGGGGTCAGCAGCACTGGGGGCCTGTGGACCCCGGCTCTGAGCACATATCTTATAATTTTAAATTTCATTTTTCATTCTTCAGACAGATCTTTTCTGAGGACTTTTTCTTTTTTGGGGGGGGGGGGGGAGGGGGGAGTGTTGTTTGGTGTTCCCCCCTTCCCATGGTGATGTTGTCACCTTAACCATCTGAACCGATTTTTCCCCATGCCCAAGTTTTGTGCCCCAAGGGGGCATCTTTGTAACGCCCGATTCCCATTTCATTAGCAAATCCAGGCGGCCCTGTGCCAGAGTCCCTCGAGAGCAGACCCTGCTCCGATGGACACGTCCCAGGCACTTCCAGGGCACGTCACCGCTGCCCTTTTCGTTCACACCGCGGCACATAGAGGCACCCTCAGGCACCGAAGGCTCCACCACACACCAAGAGGCATCCAGCGCGCGCTAGCAGAGGGCAGGGAGGGCGCGTGGCGCTCGTGACCTCGTGAGGGGGATTCACCGGCCAGCGGGAGCGCCAGGCTCCCCTCAGCGCCACACGAGCGCCCGCCCGCCTGTCCCGCACGGAGCCGCCCTGCAGGACGGCGCTCGCGTCGCTCCAGTCCTCCTCCTCCTCCTCCCCGACATTTCGAAAATAATTATCAGCGGTTCAGTAAGTTCATTAGCAACCTCCCTGAAGAGCCGGGGCTCTGCACCATCCAGCCCCGCTGATTTGTGGACGGGCTCTAATCGAGTGCTTCGAGGCTCTCACTCCCTCCTCCTCCTCTCAGATTAATGGTTATTTTGACAAGATTCTCATTATTTCCTAGTTCCTGGTGGTATCCTGGGATTGAGCTTGTTCGAGGTCTCACCACTGTCATGGGAGGTTTAATTTTAATCTAAGTCTTTGATTCTTCCCAAGGACGTCAGAGTTCAGTGTTCTTCCAAACCACACATTTTGTGTTTTTTTCTGGCCATGTTCTCTTGGTCTCCATTCATTTAAGGTCATTCAGGGCTAACTTCTGCATACGTCATTACTTCTTCTTCTTCCTCTTGTTCCAAAATCAGCTTGAGGAAATAAGCGCTGGCCTCCGCCAAGCTCACGGGTTACTGATGTTTTCTGACATGGTAGATCCAGGTCACCATCTTTGCAGTTACCTTTGCTGTCTTCCCCTTCTGAGCCTGTCCTCCCCTGCACCCCTGCTGTCAAACTCTTCTCCTTCCACCATCCACCCTGCCTCTTCTTCACAACAAACACCAGCCAAAGCCACAACCAGCTCAGCTGCTTCCCTGTTGTTTATGGGCCCTTTCCCATAGAAGCTCTACAGCCCCATTCTGCCCGAGCTCATCGTGGGGTTCTTGTTCCCTGCCCTTCTGGCCATACACGAATTCCTCTTCTCTCCCACTGCCCAGCAGACTCCAACTCCTTGGAAAACAAGGATCTGAGCTGCTTGTGGCTTCCTCACTGCGGGAGGGAAGGACCCAGAAGAGCAGCTCTAATTACTCCTTTTTTTCTTTTTTTTCTCCTTTTAAGCATGCAAGGTGCCACGGGCAGGCGTAACCCCAGCACATTTGCTGCCTATTTCACGTGTGGGTTGGACAAACTAATTCTTTTTCAGCTTAATTGCTGTTGTTTAAGTTCCAGGCAACACTTACCTAGCTGGCAGGAACACGAAAAGGAGTAATTTGGGAGAAACAGAGAGGGAAGAGAAATGCCCACACAGCTTTCTAAAGATAAGAACAAAAAGTGTTTTTACAGTTTACCCCCTTGCTGTAAAAGATTTGTTCTTTCTAAGCATAAAACAGGAAGTGCTTGATAAGACAACTAACTAAAACTTTCTTTTTTTTTAATGTAGCGCTGTGGTTCTCGACGGAAAAATCTACGCCACGGGTGGGATTGTGAGCAGCGAAGGACCCGCGCTGGGAAACATGGAAGCGTACGAGCCCAAGACAAACACTTGGACACTCCTGCCGAACATGCCGTGCCCCGTGTTCCGGCACGGCTGCGTGGTCATCAAGAAGTACATCCAGAGCGGCTGAGCGGAGCGCGAGCGGGGCCCAGAGCTGCCTGTCCCTGCCCAAAGCAGGCGAGGAGGACGCTGCTCCTAACCAACACACACAGCAGAGACAGACGACCAGTGAACACATCGCTCGAAAGTCTTGAATAGAGTCTACATTGAATGTAGAGAAATCATCCTCACCTTTTGGTGAGCCAGGAGCAGAGAGCTCCGTGCTATGTATGATAGTGTAACTTAATAATACAAGTGTGTCACTAGATGTTATAGTGGCACTTGTTCTGGACGTCGGCTTTTGGTCAACCCAGGTGCAATAGAATTTCACATATTTTTTAAGCTGGGGAAGCGAGGAAGAAAATCTGCATTTTACTTCTGCAGCTCAAGCTTGATTCTTAAAATAACCATGCAGATTAGTTTTACTGCTACACTTTAGGCATCAGGCTCTTTGGAAGGTCAAAGTGTCCTTACCACTTTGATTCCTACATTTGTTTTTAACAAATACATGCTTTTCAATACCAATGACTGAGGTGAAGCTTGTGTGACAGATGGCTTACGTTGATGTCAGTCTTCCATCGGATCAATGGATAGTTCCGTTCTCTAGAGCAGGGCCCCAAAGGGGGATGAGGTGGGGGCTGGGGGAGCCATTGGGAATGCAATTCCATGTAATAATACAAGAAAAAAAAAAAAGAAAAAAGTAAAAAAGGTCTGTTGGGTTGTATGAGTTTCTGCTGCCCGTGCACTTGTGGGCAAGGGCTTGGGGGTGAAGGTCTAGCGTTTTACTCCTGTTTCCTGCTGATGAACAAACTTGGCAGTAGCTGAGTCCCTAATGCAAACCAAAATTGGCTTAGACTCCAGAGGCCTTCTCCTGATTAAACTACACTTTAGTTCTGATTGGACTCGTTTTGAAATAAATACGTTGTAATGGGGGGTTTCCACGTTTTCAAGAAGTTGAGAAGATGCCTCCCGCTGCGGCTACACGCTCACTTCTGGCTATCATCAAAATTCCTGACGTTTGGTTATAGGCCACTACCTTTGCCTCTATGTAAAGCCTGAGGGGTTGCTGTGGGTGTCGCTCCTGTTGTTTGCGAAGTTTCCCCTTCGGTGTGGGAACCTTACCTTATACTTTTCTTATTTACAGGTTTTAAGCACACAAGTTTAAATCCCATGGTAGAAAAACGCATAGATTAAGCCCAGTATAACAGACTTAAAATGATTACTATGTAGAGTTGTAAGTATATACACAGCACAGGGGTTATATTTTTATATATATTAAAATATTGTCTATCCAGAGAAGCATTGTGATGTGGAAATTCTTTATAAATTTATACATCAGAAGATCACGTGGGAGATGGTCGGGGTAATATAGAGGGGGCAGGGAAAAGACTCTTCAAAACAACAGCTAGAAAATAACCCCAAGCTAAGGATTGTCCAAGGATTGTCCGATTTCTTTCCAAGTAGAAGGAAAAAATGTTACCACACTTGCCTTTGCAGACTCAAATTCCAAATGCCATGATGGTTTTCAAGGAGGTCTTTTATGAGGTGTGGGTGAGGCGTTGCAGTCAATATCTAGTTGAATTTCATACCAAATATGTTAGCCTTTTTATACTGAGGGAAGTCTGCCTACAGCTTTGGGGAAAATCAATGCAGATGGTTAGCTAATCATCTTATTTTATTAATAATCGTTTATAAAAATAAAAAAGAAATTTGTATCTTGCAGTATTTAAAAAATGTGCTCAAGTCAGCTGAGTCAAGCTATAGGGTGACTCAAGTCTCTCATTTGGACAGTGAGGTTCCAGCCTTTGTTATGCAGTTGTTTTATTTATTCTTTAAAGAAAAAAATAAGCACAACAAAAAATATATACTAGTATGTCATTTAAAGTATTTATGTCGAACAGGGTGCAAGTGTGAACCTAAAGATTGGAGCACAAGTTTCTAACTGCCTGGGGCAGGACTAATTTTAGTGTTGGTGTGTGTCTACCTCCAAAGGAGGTGCTACCTGTCAACAAGACCTAAACACATTCAACATTTCCAATTTAGCTTATTTCTTCATTTCTCACACTGGAACAAAACTGGCTATTTCTGTGAATAATATTAAAAACAGGGTTATCTGTAATGGTATTGTATATAGTTTATGTTTACTGTTAAGTTCTTGTTATATTATAATAAATATATTTATAGATCTAGATCCAGCATCCAGATTGGATTAATTTTGTCATGGGTGAACGAGAGATGATGCCACTTTAGTGTCTATCCTGGTCATGGATAAAAGTTGTTTCGTTACAGTTAGTTTCCCTAATATATACACATAGATATTTGGATTAGCTATATATATTAATATATATACACACACATAGATATAACACACACACACATATATATGCGCACATGCACAAATATATATGTACACACACACATATGTGGATACGATCTTCCAAAGTTCCTACACATTCTTATTGCAGGAAATTTCTTAGAGGTGATTTTGGATTCTGTTCAGCAAGCCTTTCTTCATTTTTTGTTTGTTTTTAGTGAATTTAGGATTTCTGCTGTACGCTGCTGTGATGTCTAAGAGATGGAAGCTGCTTTTGTGCTCTGGTCCAAACACTTTTGTATCTAACGCGCAGGACACACTTTTCAGAGCACTCAAGAGCGGCTGTTCAGGGTTTCTTTGAAGTTTCACCAGGACTCAGATCCCTTAAAAAAAATGCTCTGTATCCCCCTTGACACTTTCACAACTTTTCATGCTAATACAAGCTTCTTCAGTTGGATGAGACCCTTAAGCTAAGCCCTTAATGCCTTCCTCCTCCTTCAAAAGTCTGCTAAAAAACATGAGACTAAAGAGGCTTTGAGCTGGTAGGAGATGCCAGCACATACGGGGAGGAACTTCTGACCATGGGCGAGTGTTTTGGGTTGATAACTTGAAAAGCCAGAAAGAAAATGGTCTTGAGAGAAGCAGACGGCTGCACCTCAAGCACTGCATTTCCCTCACTCGTTACATCAAGCTGGACAGCGACACCAGAGCAGAAACAGAGTTTTTCCCCTGAAAAGCCAAGCTGTGTGAGGCACGATTAAGCGCTCGCTGCGGCTTGAATCTAAGCCGTCGTGGCCAGCAGCGACAGACAGACCGACCGCTGAACCGAGTCGTGTGGAGCAGCAGCCACGGAGCCTCCCCACGAGCCCCAGGAGCCACCAACGCAGCCGCCAACCCTGGCGATACGAAACCCGGAAAGCGGCCGGGCTACCTCGGGAGAACAACTGCCCCGTTGCACCGAGCCGCTCCTGGGTGCTTTCCTTTTGGTAGCACGCGCTGCTTCTAGTAGTTTCTGTTTAGCTAGTGGATTCCTTAAAGAGTAAGAAATCAGTTTTCAAGCAAATTCTACTTCCATCAGCCGGGCTCTACACACAGAATTAAACACTTTGGCTCAGTTAACACCTCCGAGGAGGCAGCTCCAGGGCTGTAACAGAGCCAAACCAAACTCTGATTTCTTTTTTGTTAGTGGCAGTCTATAAAATAAGGGCTGAAAAGCTGCCTGCTGTTTCTAATTTCATCACCTGATCCTTCTGCCCAGCCTTCTCCTCGCCTGCAGAGCTGCCACCCCAGATCCCACCCCGCACGGTTCACACTGCTGAAAACACCAGGCTCTTCCACAGCCCGTCCAGAGAACAGGGCTGGTAACTGGGGTTTTTAAGCAGCAATGTAATTAATGCAATGTAATGTCGTGACAGCTTCAGCTAGGAGACAGTCTGCTTAGTGTCGTGCAATGCACGGGCTCTCCCTTGTCCATTTCTCATGTGTTTATGGCTCAGGAGCAGATATGAAGCCACCAGGGACCCTCCTACCGAAGCTTCAGTTCATCCCCTCTTCCCACCTCATAAAAACATAAAGGTTTGTAAAAAGAATATGTTTTACGAATAGAAAGGAACGAATACTCCCATGGGTTTGGGGAACTCGGTCAACGTGGCAGTTCTTAATTTGCAGTACAAAGTCTACCAGAAACACTGCCCTCGGTGCAGGTAAAACTCATCAGCCCCGGCCAAGCCAGGCAAGTTTTTAAAGCCCACTGGAACTGCGGCAGCCACTCAGTTTCCATTAAAGAAACTGCCTTTTAATAAGTTATTTACCTTGGTGTCCACCAAACACAGCCTTCTGTTACTTCTTGACACCAAGTTAATTCCACCTCCTTCAGTTTATCCCCCGCTTTTCCGCAAGCTCCCTGTTTCCATATTAGAATATGTGAATGCCACATGCCCCCTTTCAGGAGAGGGGAAGTGTGGCAGGGACTAACACTTTGGGAACAGCTCCCATTTCTGTTTGCTGTTTGGAAGGAAGCATCCTGCGGGGATTACGACATCATTCCCAGGCCGCTCGCTGCTTGGACAGGGTATTAGCCTTCCCCTAATGGATGAGGGGTTTGAAATTCAGGCATTAACTACACTCAGCATCTCAAGTCAGCCCACACCGCTCTGCCCTGATGACACTCATTTGTAGGAGCACTTGGCACACCTGGGTGTTTGGGGAGGAGCGCTGATAACATGACGATTGCCAAAAGGGCAAGGGAGATGACGAGGTAATTGCGGAGCATTCAGCAGACATCAATCCCAAGCAAAAGAACCAGAAAGATGCTATCTACCTAAACTGATCAGGAATCAGAAAGATAAGAATAAATACCGGGATATTCTAGAAAATAGGCTGTATCACATAAACCCGATTTCCCTCTCTGACAGGATTACACACGTGATTGATAAGGTAATAGATTTTCAACAGCTTGTGACAAAATACTTCAAACTTTCTCACTGTACAGCATTCACAGTGCAAATATTAAACAGGCTAAGATGACAAAGGTTAATTGAGAAATATCTAACCTAGTCAAGTAATCCTCACCTTGGCATTACCAGAGTATTTCCAGTGGGGGTTTTCAGAGGATCCTCTCTTTCCAACATCCCAAAAGGAAAACGTTGACATAAATCATGACTCCTAAACTCATAGAAAATAAATTAGAACTAGAATAACTAGAATAATTCATACATATTCATACATACTAGAACAATTCATCATGTTGGCCCCTTTGTTACCTAGGAGTATTAGAACAAAATTTCTTTTAATAAAAGGAAATGGACCTTCAGAGTTGGGGATGAGGAATGCTGATGTTCAGGACAGAAAACTGCTCCGTGAAAAACTGCAAGTCTGAAGTTGAGCAACAAGAGCTCCCTGTCCGGTATCACAGCATAAAAGGGCTAAATTGATCTTTGGATGTGTAAAAAGGAGAATAGCAAGCAGGAACCAGTGATTTTTAGCTCTATATATGGCACTGGTGGGACCAATGCTGGAATATCACATCAATTTCCACTGTGAACAAATGTTTTAAGAGATGTTGAAAAATTGACCTACTACAGAAAAGAGCCACAAAATTGACTTAAAGGCTGGAGAAAATGCAGTAAAAGCCAGAAAGAGCTCATTTTGCTCAACAAAAAGAAGACTGAGAGGCTACTTGATCACAGTGCATTAGTGTCCTGGAGGGGAGGGGGCAACCCACGTATGAGAAGTCTCTTTAACCTACAGCAGAAAGACAAAGCAAGAAGCAGCATCTGGAAGTGGAAGCTGGACCAAAAAAAAGGCCAATAAGGAATAAGTCACTCTGCCAGGGACCTGATCAAAAGCTCGAAGGAGAGGGCAGGTGTGCTCTGCTCCACGTCCAGACTACCTGCCATTCTTGAAGCCCGACCAGCCAAGTTAGCAGCCTCTGGTTGTGCGTGAGATTCACTCCGATGTCCCACAGCACCAGTTGGGCAAGACTGTGTTTCTCTTCTGGCACTGAACTCTGTAAATAAACCTGACTTTTAGGGCAAACCAGTAAATACTCAATTCGCCCTTAGGTGTCAAGAGAAGAGGTTAACAGAGAAGTCTCCATATCCACAATTTATTCTCATGTACTGGAAAAATAAATGTTGTAACATCTATGCTCCGTTTGTGCTTTCCTGGTTTCCAGATTTTGTGAAAAGGAGACATTTTAAAACACCCTCTGCCTTCTAGGTAAACTAAATATGGAACTAAATTTGAGAGCAAGGCCTGAAACACTCTAAGCCTGGTACAGGCCTAGCCATTAATTTTAAACGGATTATACCTCCAATACTTCATGAAAACATAGCCCTATTGATGAACATGCAGTCCAAGAAAATATAGCCCTAAGCTTTTATTTCTGATACTTAAAACGTCTACACAAGATAGCTATTTATTACTAAACTGATGATCTTCAATAATCAGGGACAATACGTGACTATTCATGTCACGTCTCTTCATCTTGCTGAACCTTTTTTGCTGGCAGAGAGAACAAACAGGGCATCACTTAAAGCATTATTTACAACCCAGTTCTATTAAAAAAAAAAAAAAAAGAAAGAAAGAAAAAAAAACCCTAAACAAACCTAGAGCTGACTGGCAGTTTGCCCCTCCCTATCACCAAAATCAGATCTCACCATTTTCCAAGGTGGGTATCCACACACACAAAGTATCCTCCAGGCTACAACCTACTCTGTAAGAGAACACAAGATCTTTACAACCAAAATAGAGCTACCATTTTTTATCTTTCAATAGCAGAGCAACTCCACGTCTTAGCTAACTCATTTAGTCCGAATTTAATGCATTTCCCGCAGGAACTCACTTGCTGTATTTTTGGTCTCTGCTTTAAGTCCTTTGCTAGAGGAGTGTTTCATAGGAGCCCTCTCAAACTTCTTCAAGTGTTTCCTTCCTTCGGATGTAGATTCCCACAGCTCAAGAGTCATTTGGTTCTCTACAGACTCGGACTTCCATCCTGACACCCAGTCTTCAGGTTATATCTCAATTCAAATTTCAATTCACACTGAAGCTGGATTACACCAGTGTAATCCAGCTCCACAAAAGGCAGGTGACACGAAGCCTGAGCATCACCGCTGACGCCACAGCTTCAAGCAATGCAAACCTGTTCTTCTCTGCTCCATCTGGCCCAGGCCACCTTCCACCACGCTAACATAAGTCTATATATGTGACCACTGACCAACAAACCTTCATGGTGTGGTCAACCTTCTCCTGGCAAAGGGAGAAATAGGCTCCCACAGTCTGAATCTGCTGCTCATTAATGAAATATCAACTCCTTGCCTAAAAGCTTGTTAATGCATCAAGCGTTACCTTTTCTTGGGTAACTAAATGCCAGCAGAACCCAGAATTCAAAGAGTTTTATCCCAAATTAGCAGCCAAGCACAAGCAAGTCTTAGCAGGACGGCCAATTTTACACTGGCATCCCCCCGGAGGCAGTAAAGCCATTTTAAATCTTAATTATCGCATTTAAAAAAAAATAACTCGAGAATTTTCCTACTACTAAAGTAGAGCTCAATATAGCCCAAGTCAAATATATTCTTAAGATGAGCATAATTTAGTAGCTGTCACAGACTTTTTTTGGCACTGGGTTAAAATGAAATATATTCTCCATGCAAACGATGACACTGTAAAAAAAAATACCTAAAACTGGAATGAGGCTGAATTAATTAGAAATTGGGGATTATAAACTTTAACACTACTTAACAGTTAGATGGCTACAACTGATACATAAAAAGGGAAGACAAATGAAGTGCTTGGCTTCATAACCTGGTTTTTAGGTTTACTGATTCGGCTTTCAGCATTTTATTCTCATGTTGTGCTAATTTAAACCCCAAATACTACAAGTCCTGCTCCCAAACTTTCAAAGCAGAAACCAACAGCAGGGGAAAATAGTCTCAACCCAACCTGCCACACAGGACAAAATGATCTTGTTTTTATTTAAATAAATTATCTGAAGGGCTTCAAGTAGGAATCTGGGGATAGGCAGTACCTCAAACTCAAAGCAGAGCAGGAAGTTCCATGTGAAGTTTTGTTCAAGGGAAGCAATAGCTTTTTTAAGCAACAGCTTTTTTTGCAAAGCCCACTCAATATACACTGGAGAACAGTCCCCATGACTGATTATTTCTACAGCCAGTGAGAGAAGTTAGGTCTAACCTCCCAGGTCCATCCCCATTCTTGAAAGATGGACATGGACCCAACAAATCTCATACCCTGCCCTCTTTCACCTACGCCCTCAGACACGATTAACGCTGCCATTTGGATGACAACAACCTATCTGAACTGAGAAGATACCATGAGCTCCTTTACCCGATTATTTTTTGGCGCATGGATTTTTATTCAACATCTAACTGTGCTTTTAGAGCTGCCATTGCCAAAGGAGAATGGCAACGAGACCTGAAACGAGCTACTTAACTAGCCTTTTGCCCACAAGTGCTCTAGTTTAGAAAACACAGGGAGGAAAAGAGGAAAAGGACCAAGAGCACCATATGTCCTCCACCTCGGCAGAGACCTGCCAGATCTATAGAACAGCTTGCCATACTCTGTTCCACGTTACAGAAATTACGTGCCATTTGCTAGCTCGAGAAGTTGCCAAAAGCGCTCTCACAGGAGGAAGATGGGGGCTGATGATCTCAACTTGCATAACCTATAGCAGCTTGTCCTCCTATGCATACGTTAGAGAAGAAAAAAAAAAAAAACACAAAACTAACAAAAAAGCAATTTCTAGATATATTAGAAATTTATCTTTAAAGAATCCACAAAAAAAGTAAGAAAAATAGAAGTTTTTTCTTAAAAAAAAACAATACTGAAAGAATCTGATACTGGATGCTGACATCCTACAAGCAGTCCTGGGCGTTTCAGCTGAACAGGAAACATTTCCTAAGCACAGAGCATAACTCAACTGTTACTAAGTTATTTACTTGTCAATGCACAATGCAAAATTCACTTCAGCCAAAATTCATCAGAGATGCATTTTTCTTTCATGGCCAGACACGGAAAGCAAACACAGACTGAAACTGCTCAGGAGCAGCTACACAGCAAGATCCCAGAGTAAAATACGTCAGCTGCAACAATCAAAGCAGGCTGGTTAGAAAAAGACCAAAATCAGCTACAATACATTTCATTTAAATACAACATCTTTAAAGGAGCTAAGGCTGTGTTTTCTTGTCATCTTTATTCAAGTATTTCACAGCAGTTATATTACAAATTACAGTAAAATGTTCAAAATTTCCAGAAGTTCAAAAAAAAATTAAATAACTTACTCCAAACTAGTGTAAAATGAAGTCAAAATGCAAGACATCAATTTAAACACAGTTCTGAATAAAACTATAGAATCCAAAATATACCATAGTCGATGAAGGAAGTCTACTTAACCCACAAAGTAGACACACATTAATGCAACCAAACAGGACTCCCCAATGTCTAAATAACCCAATGTACAAGATACAAAAGATGCAAGTACAAGCCCAAATTCAAGCTTATATTGTGATTGCCAATAAAATAAAATAAAAACAACAACAACAAAAGACTATCAGCTGCAGGACCTGCCATTCAAGAGACTGAAGGTAAAGAGCTGACAACCAACTTAATAAAAAATAAGGAAGACAGGATATTAAAAAAAAAAAAAAAAAAAAAAAATCAACAACAGAAAACCAGCAAGCCTATAAATACATTGGCATATGAAGAAATCAAGTAACAAAACACAGGACACAAAACAAAAAAAAAAAAAAAAAAAATCACAGGTGAGATTCAAGCTTGCAAATACAATCAATCAACTCCACGGCCATCGCCTTCCCCCGGGAGCTACTCCAGCATCACCGAAACACCCGGAGCCCCCAAGGAACCTCCTTCCCGCCGGCCGCCCTGCAGCAGCCCCAGCATGGAGGACTCACCCCCCCGGTTTATTTGCAATTTTTTCACAACAAGAAACAAGGAAGAGAGGTCAATTTGTACAAACTCTTGCCAGTGCTATATGGCAAACAAAAACCCAAAACGTACAAAGAGTAAACAAGTTTTTAGACCACGTGGATAGGTTAACAGTTGCTTTGACTCTATAACCACCAGACATCTGCAAAGGAAAATAAAACTGAACTGTGGTTATTTGGGCTAGGAAGGCGCATATATTTTATGCAAGTTGTCCACTAAAACATTTGAAACTGGTTACTTTTCTCTAAAAACGGCATGGTAGCTCCTCAATTAGTAAAGTTGCCTAAGATTTTTTTCCAATCATCAACCGACAGTAAAAATTTTTCTTTAGAAAGGTGACCTTTCAGAACCATTTTTAAATGCTAGGCATTAGTTTTGTTTTTCAAACTCACTGGTGACTAAATTTCTCAACTGTTTTAATTAATATAAATTTATTATCTTCTTAAAAACGTATGCAGTTTTATCTTCCACAAGTGCTGCTGTTACTTGAACAAAAACTTCTTTGAGTAAGTGAAACTGGAATAAATATTTTTAAAAAATTCTGCAGCAAGAACCTGAGACTTGCAAAAAACCCCTTTATCAGAAACTTGCTACAAAAAATCTGCTACATTTTATTTAATCAAATCTTAAAAGTTTGTAACAATTTCCATCAAAATACAAAATGCTGTTAATGTACCAGCCACAAAAATATCTCAAACAGGTATGATGCTAATAAATACTAAATGAAATATGGAAAAAAAAAAAATCCCACAATCAAATCCGAGATCAAAGAATCTCATTTAAAAATGTGTTTTCTGCTTGTTTTTGTTGGTTTTAATCGCACTTTCCCACCTAAAAAATACAGCGTTTCTGCATGGGTTGCATTTAGAAGGTGTAACTAGATGTACATGAACACTTGAAACTTTTTCCTGTCGTTAGGGATAAAGGAAAAAAGCGGCATTCAGGGGACAGGATCAAGGGTAGAGCTATGTTCCCAACATAAATACAAAGCACTTTGGATTACTGCAGTAGCCCAAGGCCCGCGGATGTGTCTCTGCAGCAGCATACGACTATATCGAGGTGGAGACGAGTACCTTAGCTTCAGCTTGCAAGTGGGAGCAGAGTGATTCAGTCCTCCGTGAACACTGTTGGTAACTGAAATACAAAAAGCTGAGGTAGCGCAGTATCTCTGCAGTAGTCCAAGCCTGTTTGCTCCAATTAAAACCCAATCACGCTGTGTTGCATATTTTTGGAAGGCTGTTTCCGCAGCTACATAGGGACAGTTACAATGAAAGGTTCAAGATGGTAACACCAGGCAACTTTTCTACAACATCTTCCACTAAGACTGAAAAAAATAAACAACAAAAAAAAAAAAAACAACCCAGAGGATCAGCCTAGATCATGTGTCAACACTGAGTTTGCACTGAAACTTACTGCAATGGATCTTGTTCTTGAAACTGCCAGGACTGCGTTCTCCCCAGTTCCCAGAAAGGAGAGGATTGAACCACAGCGTTCAGCCCCGCTGGGATCTGAACGGATCGATTCAGAAGGGTCTTCCAGTCCCTGCCACGTTAGCCATGCTGTGCACGGAGCGTGTTGTGAAGCCTTGTTTAAGCTGTAGTTTCAAGTGAGCTTGGACTCCAGGATTTTGCCCCACTCAAGCAGCTTCTCACCTGCATTGCACAGTCCAAGCTACATATGAGCACGAAACTTTAGAAAGAAACCTGTCAGTAACAAACTTTTTTTCCCCCGCTGAAGAACTCATAATGGATGACAAATTGAGTGATGGAAAAAGGCTTCATTTTTAGCAACACAGAAGAGTTTCACTGTGTAACTTGTTTCTAAAACAAACACATACCAATGAAATAAAAGAATTTCACCATTTTGGTAAAAGTATGTGGCTTTTTCACTGTGTCTTAGTTTAGTTCTGTAGAGTAAGACAGGCCTTATATAACCATAATACTGGTTGCCATCCAATGAAGAGAACACAAATCATTTTTTTGGGGATCTTCATTCTGAAGACAGCTTTCTAACATTGCCATTTGCTATAATCCAAACCAAATGATTAGCCTTATCTTTCTCAAATGACTAAAAGGCACATTAAAGGCAGTTCTAGAAAGCCTCATCTTCAAATTATTGTACATCCAGTTACTCAAGGTTCCTACCACAATGCATCACTGCCATCTTTAGAACATTTTTTTTGTCCATTACCCCAGAGAAGAGAAAAACTGGAAAGAAAATTAAAAAAAAATGCCTGTTTAAAAATATTCAACTTAGATCTGCTCTTTCCAGTTCTCTCGTGTTGGTCTCCACTTTGCCCAAAGTTTCCCAAAAGATAACATACGTAGAGCAAACGAGCAGAAATGAGGACAGTTTCTGTGTAGCACCAAAAATCTCCAAGCTGTGGCATTGTATTCTTTATTTATACCAGATACAACTATATGAAGTTCCGTTTGGTTCTTGTAGGCTGGTTGGTTTCAGGTACCTGAGACAATAGCACCAAATTCAACAGAAAGAAAGAGAGCACTTAAGACCAAGGCTCTGCACATACTTGGTGCAAACGGGAACTGAATGGCTCAGAGGACTGCTCTCCCATGAGCAGTTTGAGAGAGGATAAACCCACCCATCTTGACGAGTTCACAGGAATGTTTCAAACACATGAACTGTTCTTTCCATCTCCTGCAAGAGAGACAGAAGCAGTTATACATAAAGACATAAATGTTACATTAGGAAATTATATTTACTCTGATTCTGGGGGGAAATCTGAACAAATAACTCAAAGAAAACAGACATTTCTGTTTGTTGGTTGCCATCTGCTAGCAAAATATGGTAAAAGAAGAAACTAATTAAACAAGTATTAATGCCGAATGGTGCTCCAACATGACAGTCCATGAGAAAAATCGAAGGGCATTAAGGTCACTTTTATAATTAATGCACTCAATTTGTATTAAAAAAAAACATTGCAATGCCACTCTACATGAATTCAAGTCTTACTGCACACATATGCTACAGGTGACCCATCTGTAAACAAACACCTGCACATTTTGGAGAACACAGGTAAAGATCAGTCCTGTGCATGCCTGTTAGACTAATGTCTTATTAAAAGCTTCTGCCAAATGTAGATAATATTTTTATTATTATTATTTTATTTATATTTTCAACATATTTTAGATGAGGCTGGCCAAGGATGAAAATGTTTTGAAAAATATTGTGCAGAACTTTGAAAAATTCAAAAATTAAACCCATTAAAAGGCCCTTCAGATTCTGTATTAAAATATTCATACAGAAAGATAGCCAGCATCCAGTGATCCAACTAATATTGCAAATGGATGCTGCCTTTTCAGCAGACTTGGCTATGGGTGGGATCAATAAGCTGATCCAGCATACAGCTAGAGCAGAGATGCTGGCGATAATGCACGTCCAGAGCTATGATCAGCCTAAACCAGTGCTGAAGTGACTCGCAGTTGATGCGGACAGGAGACCTTTGAAAGGCAAACAGGATGACAGCAATGTAGACAAATGCATGTCTTACTACTAAAGACTTTTCCAAGACCAACCAGGGTATACTGGCCTAACTAAAGAAAATACACATGCTTTTAAGGTCTCATATGAAAGTCACAATCAGGAAATTACATGCAGCAGAGGTGGATATATGTTTTGTTTGTTTGTTTTTGCACTTAGTTAAGCAAAAGGGAAAAGCAGCAGCTGTTCCTAATATTGGCAGTTCCTAATAACTGTAAGTATCTTTCTCAAAGTCTATTTAAAGCTTCTGCCTGCTGACACACCTAGAAATGCCCTCTTGGCTACAAGGGCAGACCGCTGCCACAAACTGACCATGAGGCAGCAGTGTACCCTCATGGCCAAGAAGGCCAATGGGGTCTTGGGGTGCATTAAGAGGAGCGTCTCCAGCAGGTCGAGGGAGGGGATCCTGCCCCTCTACTCAGCCCTGGTGAGGCCA
>JAWLRI010000412.1:2413279-2458186 GCA_034781795.1 Crypturellus tataupa
AAAAAAAAAAAAAAAAAAAAAACCCACACACCCCGCCCCCCCACCCCCGTCTCTCCTCCCATCCAAATCGCCCCCCCCCCCGCTTTCCCATCCCCACCAAAGCATAAAGATAAAATTTTCCTTTGGATTATTACAAATAAGATATTTAAAACAACTGTATTGAAATTGTATTCATTAAAGAAAAGAACTGGTTAGGGTTTAAAACTGAATTCTGAAATGCCATTAAGGAAACTAAAAACGTCTTCCTGTTGCATCATCTCTATTTAGCTACCATCAGATTACATGGCTTCTGAAGGAAGTTCAGATAACTTCCAAAATTGTTTTTCCTAAATGAAACAGAAGTCTCTTCTCTCCTCCTAAGGCACCCTCTATCTTCATCACTACAGTGAGTTCAGCATCTATTCTACCAGGGAACTTCATGCTTTGGTGACACATATCTGTATTAAAGCTGCTGTCCAAACCTGTTGTGGAGAACAAAGTATTTTTAAAAAAATCACCTGATTCCATCTCCATCTACATTTATCCACATTCTTCCTCAACTTAAAATGCCTTTCTGTGGATTCCTTGTTGCTATAATTTCAAATATCCCAAATTAAGCTGCTAGATTTAAATATGTAATGGCAGAAACATATTAACATACTCATCCTCTGTTGTTCCTAGGATTTTTTTTTTTCTTAGGGAAAATAAGCATGTATACATACAGGCAGCATGTATATGCAGCAGTGATACTCTCAAATTTCAGATCTCTCATTAAAGCCCATTTATTTTGTAAATCTCAGTGCTAATTTTTGAAGTGAAGATTTCATTCTTTTACATAATTCTGAAAAGCTAATTAAAAAAGCAATCATGCAGAAAGCTTTTCCTTTCTTCCCGGAGGAAACTGTATCTCTTTTCTTCAAAGGACATGGCCCACTCCTTTGTGCACCACCAGGATTTTCCTTCGCCTTATCTTTTGGCTGCACTGTTAGCACGGTGACTGTAAACTCCGAAGTCAGATACCTACCCCATTAGACAAACAATGTTTTTTTTGCTATGAGTAAAAGTAGATTTTAACAAAACATTAGAAAGTTTGTAGAAGAAAGTATTAAACAAAAATATTCCATATTTCTATGGCTTCTGATCCAATGTCAGTAATGCTTTTATCATAAATCCCTATATCAACATATATATGTATCATACAGGTATGCAGCTGTACTGATAATAAGTTTAGAACCTTCAATTACTGTCTAAATAATATTATCTCAGTATGCACAGTATTTTCCATACAGCATACAAAAATAAACAGAATACAGTATGGTGGTAAACTTATTTGCCTAAGATAACATTAGAGCAAGTCAAGGGTAGAGTGTATTTTATCTATGGGGAATTAAATGCATAACTATAATAAAGACCCAAATAAATAGTTGAAAAGATATTCTCAGATGTTATAATTTAAAAAGTACGTAAATAGTTATTTATTTGGGCAAGAAGGTAGTAACTGGAAGACTGAAGACACAAGCAATATATACCTTCTTTATCAGGTTCAGCATCTTTAGCCTCAGCATCTGTGCTCTGTAGTGCTTTTTCATTATTGCTGCAGTGTGGGACCTCAGCTTTCACTAAATCAGCTCCTTGGCTTTCGCTGGAAGCTTCCGATTTCTCCTTTGGCTGATCTTCAGATGAAGCTTTTTGCTTGTTACTAGATCCATCACTGTTGTCACAGCGCGAAACAACATCAATTGATTCCGTTTTACTGTTGTGACATGCTGGAACAGTTATACCCTCTACGCTGTGGACAGATGTCTCTCCATTTACACAGTCTCCTTTGGATGTAGAGTCCTTCTTTAATTCCTTTTCCGCATTCAGGGTAATGCTGTCGGTTATTAACAGCGATTCATTCGAGCTCTCTTCTTCCGTGGATGCAAAATTGTTTTCCTTGGATGATGTCCCGTTGTTAAGCCTCTGCTCTGCATCGATATCCATAATATCACAAGAGGATTCATCATTTGTCATAGAGAGATCTCCTGTTTCCTCCCCATTCTCCTCAATGCAGTCAGTGCTGATCTCTAGTTCTCCATTGTCCAGCAATTTGCTGTCCTCGCCATGATTTTCATCATCAGCAAACTTGGCATCATCTTCATCTTTCTTTAAATTATTGACTTTCCTCTTTTTAATAATTCCTTTGCCCCACTGTGAACGCCGCCTTGATTTTCTCCTTATTCGAACTGTATTATATAGGAAAGAAGACACTTTTAATGCACAAGTATCCCTCAGTAAACAGACACTAGAATATGCTCTAACTTGAGGCACATAGGTTCACATTTAACAAAAAAAGTAAAATGCTCACCGACTTCAGTGTGAGCACTGAAGTCTAGTGAGAGAACATGCAATTTTGCATAGCTCTCCTATTCCAGATTATAGAAAATACACTTGCTAGTCTTTCCTAGTGAACATACTTCATAAAGCTCCACTTGCAGATACACCATTAAAAGAAAACAGCTAACAAACAGCATAGAAGTCAGGCAGTCATTCTTGTTTTACTGAAAAATGGGGAGCTTAGTGGCTTCTGTTTTCCCTTTCTATCCTGTTTAGCAATTTGAAATTATCACTCAAACAAATGAAACCCTAGACCACTTCAGAAACCTTGCAGCAAGGCTTCCCCATCCTGTGCAGCTTGATTTGAAGCAACAAGACCCTGCGATTATTTTGTTGCATTAGAGCATTAGATTTGAATGGTCCTTAAAAGAGTACCAAGGAGAACACAAAAGACCAATGAAAAGGTTGGGAAAAATGGGAATTGTATATTCAAATTGAAGCAACGATGCTGTTTTGATTGATGGGTTTTGAGCCTTAAATCCATCCTTGCCAATCTTACACTGAGTTACAAAGATCAGTGCTTCTGAGGGTCCTCTGAAGACACAAGCAGCCTGCAGGTCCAGGTGTTGAGAATGAAACCACAGAAGCTCCCACAGGAATGACTGCACTTCAGAAATCCCTCCCTGCAGATGCCATTTGTAAGCAGGTAGTTTAACCACCACATTGCGAATAAGTTTGCCATTAACCTTTTAGTTTTAAGAGCTATCTAAAGATCCAGTAAAATTGTCATAAAAATGGTAGTTTCACTTGGAGTGTATATTTATTGTTACATATAATCCTTACTGAAAACTAAGATTTGAAGAGAGAAGGACTGGGTGTGGGGCGGGGGGGGGGAGCAGGAGGGGCAGAAATCACTTTCTCCAGCTACTTTGCCTGTAGAAGCTGCCATCAAATCTACAGTTCCACTGTTTTATTGATGAGCCATAACCCATTCCTGTTACTTTTCAGGAACTCAATATAACCTTTCCCCAGATTCTGCAAGAGATTTTCAGTAACAGAAGCAGCAAATCTGAAACGGAACAGGCAGATGGGCAGATGTAAACTTACATAGAGAAATAATTCCTCTATTAGGAAATGGGTTTACTCTGAGGTCAACTCCAAGGATGGATATAGAAACACAAAAGACAAATAAAAAGTATAGGAAATGTTAATTAACACATCCAGAATTGTATAAGTGAAGGGGAAAGTTGATTTTTTCAAAAAAGACCTTCTGATTTTGGCTTTTTCTTTTTAGCCTGCCTTTGCTATAAGATGTCATTTAGCATCCTAGGTGTAAATAAGTACAAGTCACTATTTTGTCCATCCTGCAGGCTCAAGCTGAGTTGAGAGCACATAGTTTGCCAAAATACTCCGGCACATTCCTGAAGTGTGAGAAATCACATTAAGGCAAAATGGAATTAGGTCTATATTACACACTTCTATATGTTTCCAGTCTTCCTAAACTACAGCCAAGAAGCCTAGGTAAAGTCTGTCCCATGCAGTACTACTCTAATATAAATTTAGTTGTACAAATAGTTGTACAGTTGGGTTTCACTGCCATGCCCTGAAGTATTGCAGATGATCTCCCAGGATCTCTGCTACTGCATGGCACCAAAAACTGTAAATGCTGCCTGGTAATAGTTGCCTCATTTAAGGTATGTGAGCAAAGGAGAGCTTTGGCTGAAACATTACAGTTTTATTTTAAGAAGTCTTATGTCACAATATTAAAAAAAAAAAAGATAAAAATTGAGAAATGAAGCTTCCACCCGAACAGCAGCATTTCATTATCAGATTAGCACAGAACAGACCCCAGAAGGACATAACTGACAGTACTTGTATTGACAAAGTAATAGTCTGATTACTTTTGTTTTTCACCCATATTTAGCCCAATAAAATTAAATTAACTTACTTTCTTCCCAAACTCTTACCACTTCGTTTTAAGAAAGTATTGTCATCATTACCTGAGTCATCCAGGCCTGCAACACAGGTATCAATACCTTATAGACCAATATCTAAAAGCATCAATTTATTTCTGTTCATACATTTCTAAGAACCAATTTTTATTTTTTTCATCATTCAGATAAAATCCTTCCTGCTTTCAACCCCCTTCTATCCCAGCTGTTGATCCCTTTCCTCCTCATGCTTTCATAAACCCACCCAAATCTCATTTCAATTCATTTAACATAACCGCTAATATCATCTTCATGACCACAGTGAGATTCTTAATCCTCTACTCAATATATTTTTGGGTCTATGCACCAGCTTCTGCTTTCATGACATGTCAAAAGAAGACTTCTAGTCCTTACATCTAACCACCATTCAAAAAAACCCATTTTTTTAATCTAGGCTATGTTATTGCTCTGTGTAAACCACTGTCTCTAGGGATATATGAAAAAATTTTGGTTCAGATCCTTTGCACCTTTAACCTCATACCAATTTTCTTTTATACAGAGAGTGAGACCTCTAGGAAAAGTGAGAAGCTGAGCAATAAATACAGTTTTTTTTTGTTTGTTTGTTTTTTTAAGAAGAAAACATCACCCTACCTCCCCCAGGAAAAGGTAAGGGGAAGTAGAAGGTGTTTAATTCGTGAAACTCTGCACCAAAATTCATCATCAATAGTTAAAAACAGAAGTGTTACTGACCTGATCACACTGACCTGATATGGTGGCACAGGAGGCCTGGATAAAACCATGGTATAACTAAGGGGCAAACATTCATGGAACTGCTACAAAATCAACCTAATTGGAGTCCCTCTTTTCTTCACTTTATAGTGTTTATAGCAGATCAGCATTAAACTATTAGTAACATAAATATTAACATTTAACATTTAATAAACATTAAATTTTTAGTAATTAACAGAACGAGATAGTCATTTACAGGAGAACCACTAAGAGTTAAATTTGTTAAAAGAGCACCAGGGCATACACAATTATAAAGTTAATGCATTAACATTCTTTCAATTATTCCTTTAAAAAAACTACTCATCTGAAATCTACCCATTGATACCCAATCTTTCAGCACTATTTGTGCCAGAGGCAGTGGAAATACAATTACCAGAGGAATCCTGCTTTTCAGAACTGAGTTTCTATAACTCAAACCATTATAATACCAATTATTCACACATGAATACGTTCATTTGCCTTCTGAATTGCTACACTCTTCTCTCTATAATCCTCATGTAACCTCTATAGATTTGCCAAGGGGATCCCCACTTCAGTTCAGTTGGCTTTTTTGTAAATCCTTACCCTAGTTCATATAGATTTTTTTTAAACAATAAGTAACTGTTTGAATAAATGAATGACACAGAAAATTTTACTTGGGTTCGCATGGAGTTGGAATCAAAAATGACCTTTCATCACTCATTTATTTGGGCTAAGCCTCATAGTTGATGCAGATGGAATTTAAAATTACAATGTAATACAATGTAATTAATCACCAAAGACAAATTTACCCTACATTTCCTTAAGCAATAAGTGAGGCTTCTCAATTCTTCCCTTTTTATCTTGAAACACTCTAAGAGTCTGCTGAAAGATCACTAAACGTAAAGCAGACAGCATTTACCCCGGAGCTGGCCTCCCATGATTAAAAAGGAAATTACATATGTACTTCAGAAGATTTAGTACTCTAGAAACGAGTTAGGTAAAATGAAACATGTAGCAAACTTTCAGAAATTCTAAATTCTTGCTCATTCATAGGAGGTTCTTTAAGATTTTTAAGACAAACACAAGTAACAACAACATCTTGTGGGGAAACCAAGCACTATGAAAATCCAGTATTGCCACGTATGTTAACATCAATGCATGAATTTTGGTACCCAGCTTTAGCTAAGCACTAGTGAGGAAAGTTCTAGCAAATGTCTGAAGACACTCGCTACTGCAAATCATATTCCTGCAGTATTTCTACAAGATACAGAGGAAACTTATCATGTTTCCTCATGGTAGTACACAGAAACTACCACGTTTGTCTCAAGAAAACATGAGGGTGACTGAGCATTGGAGCAGGTTTCTCCAGGAGGTTGTGGTGTCTCCATCCTTGGAGACACTCACAGGCCGTCTGGACAGTCTGGGGCCATGTGCTCTAGGTGCCTGACTGGGGTTGTGTTAGATGATCCCCAGAGGTTCCTTTTAACCTCAACTATGGTCCTGTGAAAAGAGACTTCAAAAATGGGTGAGAAGCTTCAGAGTTGGGGTAGACACCCTTGTAGTCACCCAAATTCAACAGTACCGTGACAGAACTGCAGACTCTACAGAAATACAGTTAACATTTAAAAAAAGGAGAGAGCAAATATCATTAGAAGATTTAAAGTGTAAATCATTAGCAAGCACACCTGCTGCTTTAATGTGGATGAACTCTAATGAGGAGATGCAGCAGTGGAAGCAGATCAGCTTTTTTGAAGAGCGTGACGACTACACTGAGTGCAGCACAGTATTAGAGGATGATTAACAGGTTCACTTTATGCTGCAGAAAAGTAGACTCTTCCATGCCTCAGCATTGCTTAAAAGACCACCAGAGAATTTAAATCTTCTGCCATTAAAAGATTCACATTCATCAAATAGTAGCTTCTCTGTTGGTAGAAGTATTTCATAAAGAATTTCTAAGGATTAAACCCACGAAAATGGCTTTACAACCAGGATCACCGCAGATCTAGATTCTGTGCCTGGCGTATCAAGAACCACTTGAAGCAACACACCGTTTCAAGGTTTTCTTCCATGATCAAAACCCAAAACTTCTTTCTGATGTCTTGTGTGTAAAGTACCTCAAAGCCTTGAGAAAGCAATTTGTTCTCTCTTACGCTGCATCTGGGATATATACACACACACCTGCCCCAGTAATTTAGCTGCTTCCAGTAGCTCCTCTTTTCTTGCCAATGGGCACTGAAAGTCCCATTGAGACTCCACTCGAGACTCTCTGGAGTTTGTAGTCAAAGGCCCAACAGGCAGAGACGCAGAGCCAGAAAGAAGAGAGCTCCACACGGGCTTGAAAAGCAGAACGAGGGGCTGCCTTCCACTAACACACAAAGCCACTTCTCCCTTGAAAGCGAGCGACAGCACTTCCACCACCTTCTTTATGGCAGCTCTACAGTAAGCCAGGTAAGTCGGAAACTTGCTGGTATTTTTTCCTGCACTGGTTTTCAGGATGTTCTGCTCCCCAGCTGGGCTTCCTACCCCATGAAGCACCAGCACAAGGGAGATGGTGGAAACGAGCAGCCTGTGAGCAGGAAGGACAGCAGCTTCGTAAGCTGCCTGTTGCTTAGGTCAGCTTAAGGTGACAGTGGAACTGCCCTTCAAAGGACATGCTTTCCTTCACATGAACAGAAGGCATGAGGGTACTCAAGCAGAGATCTCATCAACATAAAATAATTGCAGCAATTTCAGGTAAATGAACAGCAGAATACAGACAATCACTCAAAGAACCTGGACACTTCTACTCAACCTGGAAGAGTCAGATTCTGTAAGAAGCAGATGAAATGTCCTATTCAAAAACCGCAGGATCCCAAATATTCTCCCCACCAGTCAACTGCTGTCCCCTGCCATCTCCTGTAATACTGTGTCTTTCCAGTGTTTCTCAGAAAGCTCTCCCAGTGCCTTCTGCTCCTCTCTATCTCCCCTGCTCAAACAAGTAGGATCTAAGATAAACCAGATGTAATTCTGAGCTGTGGGAATGCCGCCCAACCACGATGCTGCCGCAGTGGCCAGCCAGCAAGGCTGGGCAGAACAGGTAGCTGCCGTTTTCAGTCCATAGCCCTTTCCTCCAGCAGGGACATAGGTCTATCCAGCTACCACTTTTCATAAAACCTGCAGGAATTTTATCTTTGAGACCTCGGCTCTTGCCAAATTTGTCCGAGTCTGGCTAAACAATTCCAAAACCAGAGATGAATGGATGGCATACATATTATTTCCTTAGAAACCAAACTAAAAATACAATTTACATGGAATCACCAGTGTAACTATGACAGTTAAGTACATCACATAAACATGTGAAAATCAAAAATAAAGCCAGAAGAAAGTGGACAGTTCGTTTAATCCCCAGTACAGGCATGTTTAAGACTGTCCTGTTCTACAGATTGGCTCGTTTTTCCTCTCCTGAGCAGGTTTCTGTATTACAGCTATTTACATCTCTTTGCATCTTTGGTGCTTGCAGATTGTTTTCAAGGAAAAAAATTCCCTGCTGCAAGACAACCATAAGCAAGAACAAGTTTTGCTTGAAACTTTACATGTAGAGGACAGAGACTCACTTTACATTAATTAAAATGGCATCGGGTTTGGTTTACAACATGCTTTTCCACCACGGGTCTCAAAGGCTCTGGGCTGCTACACAGATTGGGTCTCTGTTAGAAAGGCAAAATAAACACAAAAAAGGAAAAAAGAAAGAGGAAAAGAGGAAAAATATTCAAGAAATACAAAGAAACACTTTCTAAGATAGACAAACTTCAGTTCTTTAAACAATCTGAAGCAAACATTGCCACAGTTTTCATAAGGGAGGAGTAAGATAATCTAAATGTCCTGAAAACTGTTTCTTATTGCATCACTTTTTTTTTCCCCCCCACTTCCTGAAGTTAAATATGCAGCACTTCATGGAACAAAAAATACGTCTATGACACAAAGCCTCTCTTCTTACCGTATTTGTAATAAAAGTGGTCATAATAAGGAGGTTTTCCTGTAAGGATTAAGAGAGGCTGAATGATCTTGGATTACTGACTCAGGAGGAGTGTATGTGTATGCAAGACAAAACAACAACAAAAATAAAACAAACTGAAAAAAAAAAAGTATAGATGAGGTCAATTGTAAGCATGTATTTACAAGGGTAAATTTACAAGGGTAGTGAGAGGGGAAAAAGATATTCCATTAATTCAAGAGGCAGCACGTTTAGTAGTTATCAGAGACTACTTCTCTGCCACTAGATACCACTGACTCCAAAAATTTCATGGGTTTCCAAAGAAGAATGTCAGGATTTACAAGAATATCCATAGATTCACTAAATGTGGTTTTACGTTAGATGAATTATAGAGCCTATGAGTTTAAAACAACTATTAACCAACTCAAAAACAGCTCAGGTGAGGTCTCCATTAAGAACAGGCAGATTTTTTATATCTCCCTTTTTAAAGTATCTCATTGAGGCCAGTGTCAGAAGTCAGAGATCAGACCAGCTGGCAAACTGCTCTCATCAAGGATGTCAACATGTATGCTAGCACGAAAGAAATAATTAAGGAATGAAAAAAAGATCGCCTGAGCTCTGAATAAAGACATCGTTGAATTCCAGGAAAATCTTTTTAATGGTCTTTTTCAAGTCACAGCACTTGCTTCCAGCTCAAGTGTGTTGCAAGAATTCACAGCTTTGACAAAGATGTGAGCTGATACCAGTATGTTAATGTTAGTGCTTAGGTGAGTAATAAAAAGTCAGTATCAAAAGTCCTGGACAACTGGTAGAGACCTAAGGTTATAAACGCAGAATGTGTTAAAAAATAATAAATATCAAAGGACACAGCAGACCACATATAAGACAATCACTGCAGTGAGGTGCATGCGCTAAGTAGAGTGATCACTCACCACTATTTCCTTTAACAGTCAAGACTGCTATTTAGCTAAAGATACAAAAGGATGCACCAAACACTGTTGATTTGGAAACAGGTTTTCTGCAGCTGTCTGATTTTCCTGCATTTTTTGTATAGAAACCACTAATCACTTCAATAACTGGGAAAAGTGAGCAGTGTGTTTACTTCGGTTTTCATAAAATTTACCTAAAACTTAGATTTTTTTTAATACTTCACTTTTTAATACTGAGAAAAATACTGAGAAAATATTTCAACTTTTTCTTGCTCCAAATGTCATTTTCACATGTGACAAGTATCACTTTTATCACTGCACATAAAAGAAGTCTTTTCTGTGAAAAACATACAATCTGCAGTCTATCACTACAATACATTATTGCTGAATACTGAAAAAAAAGATAAGAAAGAAAAAACAAATCTTCCCCACACAGTTTATTTATACATAGCATTTAAAGAACTAACTGCAAGGCAATAAAACAATATGCTACATACTCCACCTACTGGCAAGATACAGGAGTAGGTAGGACAGATTCTTTACTATATAGTGTCATAAGGACACTAAACGCTTTATGTGCCAAACTATCTAAACCACTTAGTGATGACTAATATAGAGGGATAAACAAAATCATACATAGCAATTTTTGTTTCCTTTTCCATGCACATACACCCAAAGATGGAGCCACACTCTTCTCAGGGGTGCCCAGGACAAGAAGTACCTACTGAAATGCAAGAAATGCAAGTCAAAGCAAAAAGATTTTTTTTTATATATATACTGTCAGGATGGTTGCGTGGTAGAACATTTCGCCTGGAGAAGCCATGGAGTCTCCATCTTTAAATACTTTCAAAATCCAAATGCACTCAAGTCCTGAGCAGGTCTAGCTGACCCTGCTGTGAGGATTAGAAGTTGGATTTCAAGTTCTCTGGCTGTCCCTTCCCATCTCAACTATTCTGTGACCACATAGCTCTTACCACCTCTAACAGCTTTCAACCTACATGCTGCTCCACATCCCCACCACAGCACCTGCACTTCACAAATACACAGTCAATCCTGATGGTAAATCATCTGCGAGAGAACTTTCCTGAATGAATTTGCAGCAAGTGCAAGTAATAAAATACTTTTAAGTTATTATTATTTTTAGTAATCTATATTGTGACACACAACCCACTCCTGGTGTGCATTCAGCTAGGGACAGTAACACAGTTGTCGTCGACTGCACCCGACTCAAGAACTTCTACTGACACATCTGCCACTAGAGCAGTTCTTTCAGATAGCCCTTTTGGGCTAATCAAATGGAAGGAAAAACTCTAAAATACATGAGCAAAGTGACACAAAGTAATAAATATCCAAATAATTTATTTCATACAAAATGCACTACCTTGGAACATAAAACAATGCACACTGAGCTCTGTTATGCTTTGTTCTCTATTGTACTAGCCCTGCAGAGTGAATCATCCCAGTTTAGAATTAGGCAGAGCTGCTGCATTACCTGCAGCCCACTGTGTTTAGTCTAAGGAAGAGGCCTGAGAATTTCCTTTAGGGTTCTCATTAAATGTTTCATTGACCTTCTTGCAGCTATTTGTTAAAATATTGTAGGTAAAGCCCCTAAAAATATTAATCTGGAAAGTAATATTATTTGTGATAAAAAATAATAACTGGGGCAGAACAAACATTATCTAAGGAAAAAAAATGCATTCAAGTTCAAAAAGCAAAACAAAAAGAGAGGATTTTCAGAATTAAATAGAAAGCAGTTTTTATCCCATGTAATTGAAATGTAATTGGGTTAACCTAGTAGGCTGCATCACAGTATCTAATATTCTTCAATAATGGACATAGACTATTCAAGGAAAAAAACCACATTGCATGCCAATTTGTAATTCATATCATAAGTCTTTGCATTAACACCACACACCTTGAATACAGGGAGGGAATAACTAGCGTGAGAATATATAATGTAGCATCCAACTATGCATCTGCCAATATATACACAGAAAAAAACAAAACTTGCACTTCACATAGATAAACATGATCTTCCCACTGGATCCAAGGTGTCTTACATTAAAGAAAGAAAAATTAACACTTGTTACACTACAAAAACTTTCAAATCCTGCTTCTTTAAAACTACAAGGGCAGAGATTTAACGTAGCTGGAGAAAGGGCATGTCTTAAAGTTGCAACTGTCATGCCTAAAATTACACCTGAAAAAAAACATGAACTGAAACAGGTAACACAAGTATTACTACAAACACACCAAACGTTTGCCACTGGAGATGCCTCTGCTTTTGCACAGTATCACCCAAGGTACTCACATGCACATTTATTTGCAGAGTTGGGCCAGACGGCCACCGTGGGCTTCTGTTTGCTCCGAAAAGCCTCTTCAACTCTCGCTTCTGTTTTCCGCACGCTGGAACCGTGAGGATTTACTTGTTCTGCTGGCACTGATAAGCCTGCATGCAGAAGATAACCATATCCATTTAAATAAACCAAGCTCTGCAGAAACCTACTGAATCTGAAAAGAATCTTGGAATACCGTGCTCCAGGAACATATCAATTATTTAGTTAGACATCTGAAACAAAAACTAGAATCTGGAATTCTTGTTTTCTACTAACAAAATAACTTACTGATACTGTGGGCCTTGAAGCCATCTGCTCTGGCATTCTATAAAAATACCACTGTCTCCCCAAATTCTTCTATCCATATTTCTTCTATCTAGCATTATTTCTCAGTTTTAAATGGAGGATATAAAATAACCGCCAATTCGTAACAGCACCGTATGCCATGTGAAAAAGTATATGAATAAAAATTTACAGTTACCATAATTTATGATACTGTAAAATGGATCCATTTCAGAGTCACTATGAGTACTCTGATGGAGAAAATGCAATTCTGCTTTTATCAAGAATCACGTTTGATCTGTAGGTTCAGCTCGTAGCTTCTACTATTTTATTGGCTTTTTAATGAAATTCCAAAAACGCAAGTTCTCATATTGGTTTCCCACATTTTAAAGATACAAATGCATCTCTGAAGTATCACACTGATAAACTAGATTAGCTGACTGTCCACTACTGTAGTCTAAGTGGTACAATAGTAGCTAGAATAAAGTGATTAAGAAGCTGTAAAACTGAGGGATGTAGAATTTTAGAGGTTCATAAAGGAACTTATACCTAACAGCTAACAGTAAATAAAAAAGAAATTGTGCAAGTCTTGCAAAACATAGAAGTTTAAAACATTTACAAATATTTTAAACTAGGTATTGGGCTTATTACCTAAACACTTCAGAACTTTCTATCTTGTTTTCTAATGGTTTCAGCAACAATAAATAGTGAATTCCAGTAATCTATGACTGCAATTTACCAGTTTAGAATGTGTTATCCTTAGATATTCATTCTTTCAGCAAAAACATTCCTGTAGTATAGGATGAAGAAACTTTACTTCAAGATTTTAATTTTGTTATAGTTTATCATTCTGTTACTTTCTGTTACTGTGTACTACCTTTTTGAAACTGGTCACCACACACAGTACATAAAAAAAAAAAATCTGACAAATACAGAAAAGGCACATTTATTCAATAGATAAATCTGTTTTTACAATTGAGGAAAAACAAAGTCATGTAGAAGGTATCTTCTCTTTCAGTTCTGTTCAAGATTGCTGAATAACTTGTCCAGAAAAACTGTAAAGGATTTGGAGGTTTTCAGCAATTCTTGGGAATAAATTAAGCGCTAATAAAAAGGACAACTCAGAAAATTAGTGGTTTTGTAACTGGACAGAGATTAAAAAAAAAAAAAAAAATTGCAGTGCGCTGCCACTTGCCTTCCAGCTCCTCTATGATTTGAGGTCAGTAACATTTGATAAAAGTTTCCAGAGAATCAATTAGGAGCCTTGTACAAACTAATTGGCTCAATTCCTTCCAAATCTCATGTTGAATTATTAAGTTTTTCCAAACGTAGCCCAAGAAAACAAAACAAAACAAAAACAAAAACACAAAACAAAACAAAAAAAAAAAAACAACCTCAGTTAAGATCTGACTGAATCTGGTTAGATTTGCTTTCATTGTCAAGGCCCTGGAAGGACCTCTCTTGTGGATGTTAAAAATCCTTAAAGGTTTCATAGAATCCCAGAGTGGTTGAGGTTGGAAGGGACCTCTAGAGATCACCTAGTCCAACCTCCTGCTCCAGCAGGGACACCCAGAGCACGTGGCACAGGGTGGCATCCAGGCGGGTTTGGAAGATCTCCAGAGAAGGAGACTGCACAGCCTCTCTGGGCAGCCTGTGCCAGGGCTCACAGCGAAGAAGTTCTTCCTCACATGGAGGTGGAACTGCCTGTGTTTCAATTTGTACCCGCTAATTCCCCACACCGTGTGTCATGCGGCAATAAGTATTAACAACAAGGCTGGCTGTTTTCACTGGGCAGCTCCACTCAGGCAAAAAGCTTGGGGGGGTTTGGATGGCTAGAGCTTTCACTACTTCAAGTTTTCCTCAAATACTTCAACTACAATATTATTTTCAAGGAGGTGGTGCTGCTGAAAGAAGAAAAATGTAAGGATAACAAGCTAGCCATATCTGGTTAAAAACAAAACAAAAACGATAAGAAGGAAATATTCTAGATTACTGGAGTTTGCTGTTTCTTACTGTTCTAATTAGCAAGTAACACAAAGAGGGGAGGAAAGGCTTTGGGAGATCAATTCTTTATCTGCTAACCCAAAAAAAAGTGAATTCCCTTAATGTCCTTGCAGACATCCAATCAAGGGAAGAAGGGGTACACACATATTTTTGTTTTCTGTTATCCAGAGTGTTTCAAAGAGGCCACATGCCAGAAGTCTAGACTAGCAGATGCACTCGGATTCTGCTGGTCTCACTCAGCATAATCCATAGGGTCAAGTGTGAGGAACAGCGAGGTTTCTCGGAAGGCACATCCCTCCCTCCCTTACAGCAACCTGTGCCAAAACCACATGGCTGAAGTACTACCTTCATGTTGGCCCTGAACACTGCTCCTACCCCAGGACAAGGGGTGGGCTTGGGCTTGCCTCGATCACCCAGCTGGTCATCTAGGGCTCCATGAACTGTACCTGGATTAGGGCTCATCTGGTCATGAAATCACCAGGATGCAATCCAAAAGCACAGACATCTTCTGGATGTAACCAGCAGGTATCTGTGACACTGGAGTCTCCAAGACGATGCCTACAAGGCACTTGGAGCCACTAGTGAGTTACCCATTCACATCAGATGTGAGATTCTGCGAGTGCTCAATCTGGGCTGCTCATCATATATCCAAATCTGAAGTGTCCACTAGCCAGCCCCTCAAACCAGCAGCATCCTCTTTTTCTGATGCAACAACTCACAGCATGACACCACCAGCCTTATGTGCTTCTGAAAACCCCGCTCTTGTTCCAGGGTCACAAGGTTTTGTCCCCCAGAACATATATTATTTGGACACTGTTGTAAAAAACAGTGGCAGGCCTGAGGCAAGAATGCAAACACCCTTGTATTTCTAAAAGAAAAGTACATAGAGAAACAAACATGTTATACTACTTCATAGTTAATTATAAATTACGGATAAGATAAACAATGAAGACATACTGAAAGCTTGAACATTATTAGACAAAAAGACACATAATGGCATGACAAAGGGAAAATAAAAGAAAATGCATCTGTTTAAATTAAAAAAAAAAGACTAAGATGAGACAGGCCTCCATGTATAATAAAACTTTCTTCAGTGGACTGAAGAGCTATTTCAAGAACCAATAGCTAAAATTTAAGACCAGTCAAATTCAGCTTAGAAGTAATGTAGACACTAAGTTGGAATTACTGAAGTCATAAAGTCTTAAACAGACAAGAAATTTTGTTCTAATGTTATAGTTCAGTGGTTTTCAACCTTTCCCAGTTTTCAGAACTTGAATAATTTTACCAAAATAGTTTTTCGTGTCAACTGAAACCCACTGGCAGCATGTTTGCCATTTTGGTTATCTTTTTATGGACACCTTAGACAGAAGTAGTCCACACGCTTGAATATGAACTACGAGTTGAAAACTACTGCTGTAATTAAAAGGCAGTGATTTCCTCCAGTGTCAATGTCAGGCTCAACTCAATGAGGATTTAATAGATTCCGCTCGATCCAAAAAGTAAACAGATTATCACCAAAATTAAACATGCCAGGGTGAACTGAAAATACACCCTCAAATACCATTCTCTCATTTATAATTGCTATTCTACCGCCTTACCTGGCATATTTGAAAATATAGTTCCAACTTCACCACTCTTTCAACTACTAGTCAGCTGTTTTAGCACTCCGAATACTTATCCATTCACCGTGTTCAATAGTATTTTTTGTACTGATGGGCAATGTAAGCATTATAAAGAATAATTCATTATCAGATCAATTTATATAGGGAGGGGGAAAGACATGAACCAACATCAAAAATCAGTCATCTTTTAATCTATATCTCTGACTGGGCCGACACATTTCCATTTTTTCAGTTTAAATTTAAATTTTTATATGGGCATTTGTAAATTTTGTTTTTATCCCACGCATTCACAGTAATTCCTTAACCTGGTATTCTACATGATAAATGAAGTTTAACATACCTCTTTTTCTTCTTGCTTCCTTGATTTCTTCACACATTTTATTAAATTCTGGATCCAGCTCCGCAGCAATTATAGCATGAGCAGTGTCCTTCAAAGTACAAGCTCTATGTCTGATGATTTTATCTAAAACACAGGAAAAATATTTGTTAGTTCTGTCACATTTATGTAAATACTCTGGCATTCATCTGTACTTCTATATTGTGTATTACCACACCAAATATATGCATGGAAGTAACTAGAAAATCTATAATGGCATAAAATATAGATGGATCAATACCATAGCATGCTTAATAATCACAACCCAGCTATTCAAGAGATAAAGCAGTTTTCTGATGTACAAACTGTTGCTTTAAATAATGGTGGCTTTTCTAAACAAACACAAACAGTGAATGAGGAATATACCCAAATCAACTTGCCCTTCTTAGGAGCTTGCTGGAATCGACATTACTGTCCAGTTTGCACTGGCAGAGCTATATGGTATTATGAAGTTCAGTGCAGAGTCTCCCAGGTAATATCAGACTTACCCAGCAATTAATTTACAGTTTAAGTTGGGAACATTCATACAGCTATTCTGACAGTAGACAAAACACACTGGGGTCAGCCTCTGAATGCGCATAGTAGACCTGGCTCAGCTCCCTCCCTCTATAGTTTTTTTTTCCTTTTTCAATCTTCAATTATATTGACTTTTCATTTAAAAAAATATTCTCGATGACTCCAAAAATGTGCTTAAGCAGATTATTTGATTGCTGATATTAAGCAGCTGTTTCAGATTTTTTAATCTGTTGAGAGAAAACTGGCAAGACATAAACCTCAAAATTTTCCATATTTTCTTCTGTCTGGGGAACAGTGTAGAAAACATTGCTCACTTTGAAAGCCAAAGTATGACGCATTAGAAAGCATGTTTTCAGAGAGTAGTTCCCACAAAACATAAAAGAAATTCTTCCAATGCTTGTTAACTATTTGAAATTCGTCTATAATGTTGCTTTTTAACCAAACCTATACCACTCATTGTTTGTTTTCAGTAGAAACATACTTAATTTGTCAATTTACCCATACTGAATTGCTTTTTACAGCTGATGCAGGTACTTCAACAGCAAATATCAACATTAATGTCTACAGTATATTAAACAATTAGCAGATTTAATCTGTTTTAACAGTCACTAAAGACAACAATTAAGGGTAACACTGAACATTTACTAAACAAGGTTTCTAAATCTAAAAAGATCAAGTTTTACAGCTGAAAAAACAAAGTCAAAAGGAATACTCAGTACCTAGCTCATTTTCCTAAGGAAATGTATCACAGTTAATTAAAAGATTACCTGAAAACTGCAAATTTTAACCTGCACATATTTGTGATTTTTTTTGCCTTACACTGTCCAGTGTGTCCGTAAAATTACACCTGCATTCTCTGTGCAATATTAGACCCTGTTAAGCGTTTTCTTTGTCCAGTTTCTTCAAAGTCTCCTCAAAAAAATAGTAGTAATAATTTAAAAAGACTTTGATCAAAACTTTTATGAGGACAAAGATAATCATATCTATAGCCTGGTTCACTTTCCAGAATTAAATCAGTTAATTGCACACATGTACGTATTTTGGTAGTGGTAACAGTGGTGGCTTGTTTGTTTTTAATCATAACAAGTGTGCTGGAAAAAAACAGATACAGCTACACAGTCTTGTAGACCTATTTGCTATGCTATTTCCCTTTAATGTAGACACTTATACTATCCTACTATTCCCAAACATCAGCATAAAGGCTAAAAGAGGAAGAATGGAAGTTTTTCCTCATGACACAGTGGCAATTTGCGGCAATACAAAGCACAGACCTATCCTTAAGTTTCCACTTAATGGCAAGAAACAGCAATCCACAAAGACATAGCTAAGACCATTTCTCTTCCAGCTCTGTCCCAAGGGGAGGAGGTACTACACCCCGTTTCTCTTTCTCTGAATGTACTTCCCAAGACTTTTCCTCTTTAGCCAAGTTGAACAAGCAGTTCCAACACTAAATATGTCCCAAACACTCCTTGCTATATTACATTTCACAGTCAACTCTTCTCCAAATGCAAGGATCTCTTCAGACTACATTCTCTAAAATTAAATAATGAAAGCCATAGATGCAGATGGCCTACTAAGGAGAGTAGAGCTCATTTTATTTCTCCTCTTTCACACAGACCACGAATAAGTGACAAGCACACGGCAGTCATGTACAACAGGTATCCTTGACAGTCACCCCACCTAAAGAGGTGCTCCCAGAGATGGAGTCTCAAATTTTCATCAAAGTTTTCATTAGTTTACACCAAATACACATCAGAGGTCCTTAGACGGTGTCATTGAGAAACTAGAAAAATATTTAGCTGAAGTTTATCAAAAATTTTTTAGTTGAGATACAAAATGCATCATACATAGAGGAAAAAATAAGCTTTATTTTCTACAGATGAAAACCAGAATTGGGTTCAAAAAGGAAATCTCCAGATTGCACCTGGTCCAAAACACATACAGCACTGAGCTTCAGGCATCACAACCTCAAAACAGCAAGTCACAGCAGACAAGATGCATTTGCTGGACTGCATAACTAGGTCTTCAGAAGTGACAGCAACAGTATCTGATGAGAGCTAAACTTCTCACTTTACACTCGACTACATTTGCAGATCCTTGCCCAGATTTCTAAGTATCACATATATCAAATACAATTACACAAAAAGGCATTGCTTAGCATTTTAAATAATTTACTGATGACTTGAAGCTGGCAACTGAAACACCTTCTTTTGGCAATGCCCACCTCTCCAACACACTATGTAAAATTAATAGTAAGCATACAATATGTTTTTTTTCATTGCTTTGGGTGTGAACAGCTTTATTATGCATTTCAGTCTGCTTTTTTATTTATTTTTTTAATCTGAAAACATGTCATCATATTCAGTCAACATAACCTACTAATAAACTGCAACAGATCTCCTTGCTTGGCAATTTATCTTGTTTTATTCCTACTCCAAATACCTAGCTCTTACTTTCTGCTGGGAGAATTTCATACTCTTAGACAATGAGCAAATGGAAGTAGGATATTGCCAGATTTTGTGCAGAAATCCAGACAGTTTTCCCAAAATAAGCTTTCTGCTGTTGTTGTGTGTATGTAGAAGTTAGACTTACTGAGAAGAAGTTCCAAATTTCAGAGTTACAAGACTCAATACACGAGAAAACAACCTTAGGTGCTTTAGTTCTTCTGTTCTTGTGATGTCCCGTGAGCTTTGCAATATTAGTTTAGACTGGTCAGAACTAAGTAGGTTCTTACCTCCAGGATCTTTGTCTGGATTATACTCCAACGCGTTGCTGCAGATCAGATCAATATCTGTTAGGAAGTCCTTAGCAGTTAAGTAGTTGTGTTTATCAATTTTGGTTATTATTGTTGATAGGTCCATCGGCTCTTTAATAACTTCCAGGTAATCTGAAACCTATAATCAAACAGCATACAGAAATGACACAAGACCATACACTTCATTTAAATATCACCTATTTCACATCTTTAAATACTCACATTCATGCCACGTCCTTAGCTCTAATGTATTAACTAATCATGTTGATTGCTAAATGAATTTAAGTTAAAAATGAAAAAGTTCTATCAGACAAAAAAAAAAATATATATATATATATATAGTGCTTTAAAAATTATTACTTTTTCAGCAATTTGCTAATTTACCTTTCAAAATGAAGCTAATGGTATTTCTGAAGCAAAACAGAGCCTAACGTCATACCCCAGGGTGGAGTGGAAGAGAGAGAAGCTAAAGAGAAGTTATATTTTGCAAAGTTCTCGTAAAATTGAAAACAATAACCAAGATGTGTGCTATTAATGGAAAACATAAAACTGACTTTACAGAAGAGCAGTCTAAAGAAAAAGCCTTGTGGGCCAAGTTCACAGATTAGCTCGCACGTGGAGTCCTAGCATCCACCAGGGCACACTGCAAAGTATTTAACAGACATAGGGACACTATATGGAGTTCAAGCCTGACAGTGAACACATCAGCACAGCTGCTGTAATAAAATTCACCAGAAAATCTATGATTTTATTATCTCCTTCAAGAACAAAAATAAATAATAAACTTATGCTTGAATGTTTCGGTATGATTAAGATCACAATCAATTAAAATACTGGCAGCTTCTGCAACACAACTGCTTTTTCTATTTTCAAGTCACCCACATACAACATTGGCTGCCAAAATACTGAGGAATAATTTGGATAATGAATACATATTCTGATCAAGCCATACCGATGCCTTTTTTAAATATAAAGTATCTGCAGATATTCAAATGAAAATATACTACAACATAGATTTTTTTTCTTAATAAGTGTCTAATTTTTTAAGCATACAATGAATTTTATGATAGAAAATAAAATTACAAAAAAATATTCCATCTCCCCTACAGAAAACCATCTATAAATGAAATTATTTATTTCTAAATAGCCCATTATCTAAAAGATAATGATAATTTGTTCAGGGATCTGCCCTGAACAAATGCCACAATACACACACACACACACTTTTTCTCCCTCCTTTTCACATCAGAAAGAAATCCTCACTGTAAACTGTGAACTTTGCTGCTGAATTAGTCATGAAAACCTCTGACTTGTCACGCAACAGCATTCTCTCTGCAACACTAATAGGAGTAACAAACTGCACACGTTTTCTCAGAAGACCAAACAGATAGCCCTCTGCTTAATGCACCAGGTGGGACTAAGATTACAGTTAATTTCTAGTGCTGTCCTATAATAGTGGAATTTTGGCAAGCCCTTCAATCACGCTATATTTCAATTCCCCATCTACAAAACATCTACAATTACCATCTACAAGGGTGGTAATTAATTCTTTCTTTACATGTCCTTAGTCAAGTCTGTTTAGACTAAGCTCTCTCGAGGAAGAAACTGTCTTTATTCTGAGTATGAGGTTTCCTATAGCAATGGACCTCCAGCAGCTTCATAATAATAATAATTAAGCAGATGTTCTTCTGACCACACTTACATTATGTTCCTTAAATATGGCAGCTTATTTGTCAGTTTTTCAAAAACAGAGCCACAGAACGTTACCAAAATCTAAACTGAATGGGACCACAGATATGTACCTGTTTAGCCCTACATGAAATTTACACTGCAAATCTGCTTTTCATAGGGCTGAATTTGCATCACACATTTGTCTTTGTCTCTTCATGTCTTTCAAGAGAGATATTTCTGTTCAGGAGCAAAATCTGGTTCTCTAATTAGTGCAAAGTTTGTAATGGGCCAGCAGGTGATCTCAAAGTCAGGCTGAACCCTACACTTTTCCTATGCCAGCACCTAAATAGGTCTGGAAATCAACATATCTTCTCAGTAAGATGTGGGCACTCCACGGTCAACCAGTTAATGCTCTGCAGTGTGTTATCATCTGAGATAAAGGGCATCCACAGGCATTAGGGACAAAATCATTTAACAACACTATTAGTGCTCCATTCTTTTTTTTTTTTTTTTTTTTTTTACCAATACTATCAATTCCTGTAGGATTACAACATTGTACCTTGCTTTTATTACTTGAAAATTGTGCTTATGCTTTAAAACACTTTAAGAGCACTGAAAAGGGTAAGAAGTGGGATCTTTCAGCTGGACAACTGAGGGGAATGGGTTTATCAGGACATCATTGGCGCAGCCAAAGAACAGGATCCTGACTTCTTGCACCACAGCTCACGATAACCATCTCATCAGCAGAAATTAATATTCCAGACAGGAGATCATAGATCAAACATCTATTTTGCTTATAAACTCATCCATTTCTTAAAAAAGATATTCTAATAGATTCAACTTCATGTTTGCACATTACTGAAACAAGACCTCTTCAATATCCACCGGTTTGCTGAAGATGTTAAAGCGTTTGTCTGTGGCCAGCCTCTTGGTAACGTCCCTGAGAAACAGCCGCAGCTCCCGCAGCGTGTTCTCCTCCTGGTCCTCCATGCGCTGCTTCTCCGCTTCCGACAGCTCGCGGGCAGCGCAGGGCAGCGCGAGAGGAAGAACTTCCAAAGCACGAAGAGCTGGGGAAAAAACAGCGAGCAAAACAAAGGAAACATTAAGAATACTGCACCTTGGGCTTATGCCATTCTATATTTCACTAAATACTTAATATCAGGCCTCTGAGTATTTTTAGCCCTTAGGCTATCCCGTTTTCCAAAACTGGCAATCTCAACTCTTCCAATTCTATCAGTAGACACACCAGAAATTTACTTGGCACCAATACACTGTTAATTATGCTAGCTGTAATCAACCCAAACTTTTCGGAAAAATAAAAATATCACAGACCAAAACATTCTGATAATATTAGCAGTAGTGTTACTGTAACTTAGTTTACCAGCCTGTTTCCTTCTTGGTGGGGGCATTGCTGCCTCATCAAGAATTAACCCTTTGAAAAACCGAAGTCTGTCTTCTTCAGTTGGTTTTTGAATATAAAAAACCTCTTCATACTGGATTCTGAAGATACATTTCAGCTAAAAAAAAGAAAATAACGTCACATTAAAACTGGACACCATCTCAAAACTACCCGATTAATGGCCATATGCAAACATCCATCACAAACTTCAAATTTAGCCACAGGAGAAGAGGCCCGAAGCTGTATACTGCACACACACCCACACACACACAGAAAAAAAAAAAAAAAAAAAAAAAAAAGTATTTGTATTTCTCACTGATTTTTTTTTTTATAATAACCAAACCTGTAGCATCCCATGCCCCTAGTAAAGGCCTCTGCAGTGAAAAGAAGAGCAGGCTAAAGAAAATAATAAAATGAAGTGTTCAAAAAATATAAAAAACACAAACAATTTCACATGACGTAAAACTAAAGTTTTTAAACTAAATCCCCATCTATTTACACTGGAGTATATATCCAGACAAATTTCATCAGTTTCAACAGGCTCTTCTGAACTTACACATCTGTAACAAGACACATTACTGGAATTCCAGCACGACCTTCAGCAGTAGGTCAGAGAAAAAGCCCTTGACAGCTTCCTTACAGAAACACTGTCTTTTCAGAAGAGTAAGTGTCATCCTCCCAAAATTGTGGGTTTTTTTGCAGAAGAATAATATGAAGATTATGAAAAATCTGCATTATGAAACTGTATTTTTCATTAAAGGACAAACACTAAAATTAAGTTCTCAGCTTAACATGTTTAAAATTTAGAAATAAAAAGTGCAAAATAGTGGTTTTAGGTTTCAAATGATCAAAACATTCTGAAGTACACAGGCATCTCTAACAACGCTTTCTTTCACAATCAACTTACCTCTTCAGGCAATTCACTGTACATGGACTCAGAGGTAGACAGCAGGAATATAGGGGAAAAAGATGGTATATCTTGCAGCAAAGTTAGAAAAGTAGCTCTCACAGTTTCACTGACAGCTTCCCACCAATCACCAATATGAGGCATGTAAACAACACTTGGTACTGTTCTTCGAGCTTCACGAAAGATCTGGTCAAAAGAAACACTCATATTTTAACTGAGAAACTCATTTTTATTAACCCTTGTGAAAAATAACTCTTGGGGACTACAAAATGACTTATGATTGTAGCACTTCGTATAGAAATGCTCCGGTAAAATAAGATTACTTTGTGATAAAGGCTTTTAAAAAAGCACTAGTGACTGTTAGCTGCATCATCCAATTTTAGGTCAATGTGTTAGGGACTACAAAACCACTTCTTGTCACGTGTTTTAAAAATTTGCTAAGACTGAACAGTCAAGATGCAAATTAAGCTTTTCTGTAATCAGTGCAAAATCCACCACAACCCCTTCTGAAATTTACAGTAAAAATGAAGGCATTAAGCTGCATCACACCAATTCATACATGAGCTAGTAAAAATGAAAGAAGCACATACCCAGATTTACCTTACTTGACATTACACACCTGACTGAGGAGTCAAGTTAAAAATTTAATTACTCACACAAGCCAACTGAGAGATCTGAATCACCCTCTGGAGACACCTTTCTTTTAACCATACATTATAGAAGGAGCCTAAAAAAAGCTAGTTTTACATTTCATGTCAATTAACTGCCTTTATTTAGAGATACCTAATCTGGTTCAAAATTATAAAATTTGAGTCATATTGAGAGATAACCTGAGCTGTTACCTGTGCACATGATTCTTCAGGCGTTTTGGCACTGACTGAATAAAGTGCTGGCAGATCTAGTCGGTGTACAGAGAATTTCTCCAGAGTGTGCAACAGGGCTGGAGCGAGGTGCGAAGTCTGACCCGAGCCCCTCTCTCCAGAGAGCAGTAACCTTGGTCTGAACGAGGTTGGCTGGTGGTAAGATGACCTGTAATGGAATAACATTAATAACACACGTTAATTCTATTTATCAACCTAGCACATGTGACTGCATTAAGCTACTTCTTTCCCTTCCTCCCCTCCCAAAACAAATAGTAGATAATGGTTTCTCACTGGGCAGCCAAAAAAAAAAAAAAAAAATACACACACACACACACACACATTGTGCTAACACATCTCAGCACTATTACTCCAGCTCATCTTTGCAAAACTATGCACATAATATTAATCGATGCAACCTTCAATTATAACCAGTTTATTTAAAACCGATTCCTTGCTATCATGAACAGGCTTAACTGTGCTCCAATATCCATTTTCCATTGGAAAATATCCATTTAATTACGCCTAGTTCAGGTCTAACTACAAAAACAGTTCTTCAGTAACCTAAGGAATACCAGGTCAATCCCTTCATCCCTAAAAATGCTGCCCAACATTTCCAAAGAGAACTTAACATTTCAATACTTTCCTGAATTAAGAAATAGGACCCTACTCAGTATTAATAAAACTCTTTACAGAGTATACTCTATGCTTCTATATAGCAGACCTTCAGACAGAAGAGAGATGCTTACAATTTTAAAAGGAAGAATTGCAAATGTCAATAAACAAGCTTATTTATTTTTGCTATCAAGAAGAAATCCTAAGGATTTCATACAAAGTTGTGTGCCTGTCTGCCCTGGGGGTAAGCAGCGGAATGACGAAGGAAAAAAGATGTGTTAGGTTTTCTATTAAAAGCCTTTCCCATTTATAGCAAGTTGATTATAAAGTAATAAAGAATTAAAGTCAATTTATATTTTCTCTCATCAATCTGTTTTTCTCTCTACATCATTCAGTTTTGGCAGTGAAACAAAACTAGCTCCTTTCATTATTCATTAAACATTTAGTAAGAACTATGCTGACCTTTGGTTTTTTTTAGTTCTGGTAGTGGAGGTTACAGGCAGCAATGAAAACCACTTAATAAAATATACTGAGCTTTAGGTATATTGCAAAAAGAAATACATCCTTCTAGATTATTTCCTTTAGACACACAACCACACATCACAGTATTGAACTGAAGCACTATCATGCTTGACCATGTACCTCTCAGGGTACCTAAAATATTTGAATTCAATTAAATCCGTTATTTTTTAGCTCTCTGTAAATGCTGTTTTGGCATCATTCTTCAGAACCAAGAATTTTACACTTTTCCACAAGATGGCTCTACAAAACTTTACGACAACTCAGATTTTCTATCTCTGTCCTCATTACTAAACAGACTCCCAGCAGAAACTACAAAACTATTTTAAAGCTATTCTTAATAAAAAAAGCAAAGAACTGTTAGTTTATTACTGTAGCCAACCTAATTTATAGAGGGAAGACTCATCCAAATTTAACACATACTTTCTAAATTCCATTTCTCCAAAACTTTCCATGAAAAACAAAAGGAAAAAATAATGTTCAAGGTGCTGAATACATTAAATATATAATGCACCCAAGCAGCTGCATACACTGAAGCCCAACAGGGTTTCATCAGGCCAAGAAAAAGCCAAAAAGTTTACATTGTCACTGCAATGTTTCCTACAAAACAAAGCTCTCAATTTCTCCCTCCAAAATATTCCCATTTATCTTTAATTTTTTTTGAAAATCAACATGAAATTTATAACAACTCAAAACTTCTGTTACAATCCTTTTCTCTAAGCTTCATCCATCTGTTGTAAACTTTCTGGTGCCCAAAATGGGACTCTTCAGAAGCCCGTTCCCACAGCTAAAGCTCTTGCTCGTGCACCTAGGTGTTCCCATTACAGACAAAACAGATTATCCTCATTACCTCCCCTGAACTAATGACTTCCTAGATTTATATATCCAGTTAAACAGACTTAGAGAGATACTCACATTGTAAAATGAAGGAAGGGTTTGTGTATAGCAGCTGATGACTGTTTCTTTGGTGATCCTGAGTGACAGTTCGTCTCAAAAATTGATGAGGTATTCTCATCTTCACTATCGTCTAGTATTAGACTTAGTACATCTGTTCCAAGAGATTAAGTAATTAGTCTTGCCATTTCTAAGTACACTTGCAACAAACAAGCCTAGACACTAGGACTTTCTTCATATAAACTGTAACACATATTTTAAAGTAGGAAAAATAAGTCAAAGATGTTCAAAAAACATACAGTATGATCAATAGTCCAATAGTCCAAAAACCAAACACAAACAGGTATGGCAGAAGTCCAAGTACAAATATAATTTACTTCTGTAACCCATCAATCAGATCAGCAATTTCACTAATAAAATAGTATAAGTTATTTTAATCACAATAAAATGACATCAGTGGTTTTATGCAGTGCTGCCTTTATTTCACTGCTAGATATTTTCAAGGATAAAGTTATAAAATCGGTAGTTTCTCTGACAATACAAAATTTTGTAACTGTCTTCAAAGATGCACTATTTCCAAAAGGATGCTCAGCGTGCATTAGGCAATGCACGTTTACAAGCAAGAATTGCTTTCTATATTCTACATATTCTTTCTATCAAAGAATAGCAGACTCCTTTTAATCATTACCAGTTCAATAAACTTTGAGCTCAAACTATGCACCTTAATCTAATTTAATCCCCTGGCCAATTCATTAACATAATGAAGTAATTCAGCTTTTAGAAAGAAAGGTTGAAAGACTGATTACATTCAAAAGACAGTCAACAAAAGCAAAGAACCACAAAAAAGTACAAATAGGGCTTTTAACAACAGTAACAAAAGCAGTTGACAGAAGACCCACACAGCTGAAAACTACATTACTAAATATTGCCATATGTGGGCAGAAAAGGAATTCAAGCCAGACTTGGTCCCTTTGGAGCTCTCTTTTGAAAGAGTTGAAGCAAACAAACACCTGATAAAACTCAGAGGGTTAAAAAAAAAGAAAAAAGAAAAAAGGAAATAAAGTGAATAGGGCAGAATCCTCCTTGGAAGCACCTTTTAATTCCTAAAATATACAATTATTAATACAATAGTAACCCATCTTTAAATGCCAAGCATCAAGCCCCTGTGGCAGGAATCCTTTGCTTGTGGGTCACCGAATTCCAGGAAACAGAAATCAGTGAACTCCAAAGTCAAGGAGAAAATGACATTTTCTGATCGTACTTACACATGTAAGCCCGTGTCATGTACCCATCTTTGAAATCAAGGAATAAACCAAAGTGTTAAGCTTTTCTTTTTTGTTTTTATTGTCTACAGTTAACTGGAATGTAATCTACATTCACATTTAAAGTTATTACGCATTAAAGTGGATTTTGGTGTTTTAACACAGGTTAAACTTGGCATTCAAAGTTTCCCATGATTTAAGTAGATAAGATGCCAAAGTCAGGTGTAAAAGAAACTTTTGAAGATACTTGACTTAGAAGTTTGTTTGCACATAATTTGACTCTTAAATATTGAATTTATCACAAATGCATAATGTAACTTTACAGCAGCAGAATTCTCTCTTCAAACTAACATTTAACTCGCTGAAAGTCACCAAACTGTAGCAATAATGAGCAAAGATAGGAAAGAATTAAAACATCCATGAAAATATTCTAACTAAAAGTTTACTACAGATACAGAAATCAACCCAACTCGCTACAGTTAACAACAACCTTCAAACTGGGCATTACTAACAGGTTAAAAATATATGTGGAGATTTCAGCACCTTAATTTGCAGTTCCAGCATAGTCTAACATAGTGCAGCTGGAGAGCCAGCTCAGCTTCTCCTGCCCACCAGTGCATATTCCCAGGCCCCTTCTCGTGCCAATTCTAACACTCATTGAAGCCTCAGCTATTCCACAGTCAGCAGAAAACCAGCCCAACAAAAATGCATCGTTTTTGGAGTAGTTTGCCTGCTGAGATGGCCTAACCAAGGGCCTGACACATACTAAAGTTAAGTGTGAAGGAGAGAGCAAAAATGCACAGCTGGGCTGGTGGAAACCAGCAGGAGGATCAGCCTAAACTGCCTGGCCTGCAGTTTGAACAAGGCCCCTGGAATCGGGAGAAAATAAAGCCAGAACTGTCACCAATTTGCTTTCTGACTCTTGGCTGTTCACTCACAACCATGAGCGTCGTTTATAAAGTGGGGGTGGTTGGCAGAAACAGCTTGTCAAAATAAGCAGGTACCAAAACCAGAGTATCTTTTGCAACACTTCCAAGAAATGGCCAGAATAACTATTAAAGTACAACTTGGAGAGCAGCTGGGCAAAGAAAGCTGAAGCTATTGACTCCCTGCCAGTCCAAACAGGGACACTTCCCTCCACGCTCACGGCGCTCCCGCTGCAGCCGGGCCCTGGCAGGCGTCCGACCCCTCACCGAGCTCATTCCACTCCCCAGCTTGGAAAGGCGCTGGCCCTGACAAAGCAGCAAGCAGCTCTCGACTTGCCACGGCGGGAGAAGCTGCTGCCAGGACCCGAGGTGCAGCAGACAGGGAGGGAGCACCAGGACGTGCTCTTGCATCGCGAGGTGAAGTGCGAAAGTGGAGGTGTCCTAACTGCTGTCAGCCCCTTGTTCCTCCTGTTTTCACTGTAAATTCCTTGGAGTGGGTGGGTGGGAGGGAAAGGGGTCTTCCTTTTTCTTCAAATGGCAGATCAAGATCCCATGGGATATTAGTCTATATAAGTCAGTTTATTAAATTCTACAGCAACACAAACTCAGCAAAAATTAAGCAACTTCCAAGGAAACTGTATCTATATTCTAACACTACACTCCAACACGAAGTAGAACAGCAAGAAAGGAAAGCTGATATAAGTTTTAAGCACTTTAAACACTTTTAAGCAGTGTTTGCAAAAGAAACACCCCAAAGTCACATACCTTCATTTCTGTCACTCTGGCTCAATTCAGCATGGGGAAACACCTTGTGCAAGACCTCAAGAAGGTCAGCGAAGGTACGTTCCAACAACGGTCTGATCACAGGAGATAACGCGTGTCCTGAAGATGTCACGGCACGCTGGGAAGCAGGCACGATGTTCTGCATTGCATGGTAAAAATCCTGTGCACTGAGAACTACCGAGGAAACGTCCAGCTGGAGCTTCTGACTGCTCACGTAAATCTGGGGATAGCGTCGTCTCAGGGCAGTCAAGGCAGCCTCAGTGCAAAGTGCTTTTATGTCAGCTCCACAGTACCCTACAGCACAAAAAAAAAAATAAAGGAAGAAAAAAAAATAGCTTTCGTGAAGCGGCCCTGGTGTGATGCACGTTTCAAGCACACCTAAAGCTAAGCACAACCAGCAACACTTGTCAGCGTCCACACAGCAGCTGTGAAAAGGTCTAGGGCAAATCACACAGACACAATGCTACTATCGAGAAATTTGCTGTAGTTGTATTTAAATAAGGCAAGAAATGAATCCCTTACACAAGTCAGAATGACTTTCATTTTCACTGTAAAATCTGTTATCTATTTTCCCTACGCACTCACAGTTTAAGATTCACTCTTTTTCCTTAGTAGACTTTAAAATATGGAAGCTTTTTGTTAAACATTAGCCCCTTCCCTCCTCTATTTTAACACCTCTATGCAAATCGATGCTTTTAAAAAAGCAAAGTAACTTTGTTACACTGGATGAGCCTCATTGACTTAACATTTTTACAAACTGATAAAATGAACTGATAAAGAACTGATAAAGAAAAATTGGTTAATGAAAAGAATACAGTAAAGAGGGAAAATCTTGTTAAGGAAAAGCATACCAGGACCTTTGTAAAAACCTTAACTTTATTATCAAGAAAACCTTCAAGACTTTTTACAGTTTCCCAATTTTATTAGTATAGCCAAAGAATTAGCAAGGCTACAAAAAGCATCAAAAGTTTCATTTGGTCTAGCTTCTAAATATTTACAAGTGGTTGCCTGATAGTGCTGCTGGCAAACACATTTTTACAAGAACCATACGGACACAAGAAACAAAGACGACTGCATACATGAAACAGGAATTAATTAAATAAGGGAGATATAAGTGAAAAAGTAGGGTAAAAGTTTGTCAGTTTGGAGGATAAGAGATATCAACTTTTCAGTGAGGAAAAAGGTGCTTAAGTTGGACTCAAGACTTAACATTTCCCTCAAGCTCCTCATACACACCTGAACATAATTCAGAAAATACAGCCAGAAGATGATCATCTAGACAACTTCTAAACTAAGCCTTACATTTTTATAAAAAGGTTAGTAACTATAATTGTGTATAATTGACATGTACACACTGTGACTGTTATTTAAAAAGATTTGAGAAGTCCACATTCACAAGCCACCTTAACATGAAATAAATACATGCAACAGTCTTGAAATAGGTTTGTGTCTGTCTGTATTAGTCACTAGACAACTAATCACTTTCGGCTCTTAGGTTTTTATATATATATATATGTATTTATTTTAAATTAATCCCATATCATGAAATCAAAACCATGCAGGCATACTGCACCAACTATGTGTGAGTACACTACCCACTACAGACAGTACCTACAGGCACAGCAGAGAAAATACAAACCATGTTTTATTCTGAATTCTGCTTTTTTTTTTTGTCCTCTCTTCCTCTCTCTTTTTTTTTTTTTCTCCTTCTCCCCAATCAGACATTACTTCCCCATTTAAATTGATCCACTTTTCACATAACAAGCATACTGAATTAAACAAATCAGTTTGGAGATTAAATCAAGGTTGTTAGATCAAAGGTCTGCTGGAGTTATATAGTGGCCCCAAAGCCTATCACCATAAAACCTAGTTGAGCATTTTTGTCACAAAACATCCAGCAGCTCAGCATGTCCTTTTCATTTTTTTTCTATTAATAAATGTTGTAATACCACCTTCTAACAGTCTTTTTAATCACAGCTTGTACATCTCCGTGGAATTGCAAAATTAGGAAATAATAGCCTGTAGCCTATTTTTGAAATTAAATTCTCAGGTGATCAGATACACAATTAGTCTCCAGTTCTCCTTCCCATTTCTCAGGAGCAATTACATTTGAAGAGTAATAATTGGCGTCTTCTATCAGAGGGGCTCTTGTGCCTACTGTACAAACACTGCAGCGATAAGAAAGCTGCAAGAATCTTGTATCTTGTGAAATTTTAGAGACTTTTGTTTCCAAAGTATAAATGCATACCAATTAAGAGGAACACAAGTAAAACCCTGTCAAAGCAAAACAAAATGTATCATGCCAACAGCCAAGGAAACTACTTTTGCCCAGACCAATAGTATAATATAAAACTAAGTTGCATTTGCTTCCCTTTTGGAAGAATCTTAGAAAGGATATTCAGTTTGGTTAATCAATTTGGTGCACAAAAGGTACTGGCACACCTTACCGTGGGCAGAACTAGATATCCAAGATAGTCAAGCAGCACATGATGCTCCACCTACCATCACCACAGTGCCAAGTATTTGTGAAGTATAATTTGCAATATGCTCTTACACAACACCCTGAAGTACCCATTTCGATCACTGGAATTAAGCCATGTTCTTGTATTTCAACTGTGGAGAAATTAGTTTGTGAACTCTCTTCTGCCCAATATCCATTCTCAAACCTACTACTGAGGTAGATCAACCATCAAGTCTAATAGCCTTGACCACCTCCAGTTTCCGCAGCTCCAAATGCACAGCACGGGAAGCAAGTTAGCTAGCAACACGGTGTAACAGTGGAAATGAAACCTAACTCCCATGTCTTTTATACATTTGTGGAGAAAAAAGCATGAACACTAATGCCAAAATTTTCCCTTCCATCATTATTCCCAGGACAGGAAAGAAACATCTAACCATGTATCATTTTGTCACAAAATGCTCCCCTAAAAATAAGTATGAATATTTTTCACAAGCATCTTGAGCATGATGGTCTGCTTTTTTATAGCTCCACTTAATGTTATTTAAATAACACTCATTACATTGTGAAAAGGTTCACCTGCAAGAAGACAGATGGAGGAGTTCACACTTTTTGTGTTGCTAATACCTTTCGTTTCCTACAGGACTGAATTTAATATTAGCATCAGTCTCTCCATCTAGAGAAAGTTAATATTCATAAAGAAATAAACAAGGATAGAGGAGCCTATTCTCCAGGACCCACTTACACACGTGCATGTGCATGACTACCAAGGAGGATGTCAATGGGGTCTTCTGAGGAATTCCATGTTCTCCCCATGCTGCTTTACTAGGTTTCAGTCACTACAGTTACAGGGCTATTCAGTGAAATAGGTTCTTTAATTCTCACATGCCTACCTAAGCACAGAAGTTTCCTACAAAATATGCAATCCCTAGCACCTGAGGAAAAATCCACCCTCAGGAAGCAACCTTTTTATTTTTGCAAGTCCTGCAGTTTTTTTCTTTGCAATTCCTTATAACTGGGCCCACTGAACATACACCTGCTTCCTCATTTATTTTGGTAGGTGTTTCAGCTTTTTCTTCATCAGGATCCATTTTCTTGCAAGCGTTGCCAACTTTGCAGAATGGGAGAGGTATAAGCCACACTGTACCAAAAGCCTGCGAGTCTGAGCAGCCTCTCCTTCTTTAAGGAATGAAAACCAGCACATGAGTAAAACTGCAGGCTGGCAGCTACTGTACTGAAGTGACAAATGGGCCATTGGGTCTTGTTGCATGGCCACAAAGTATTTGGAAATTAGGTGTTACGGACTTCACTTACAGAATCCTCAAGGTGAAGATAGGCTAAGCCTTCCCTCAACAGAGTCGAAGAGTCCTTGTAATAGCCCAAAGGTTCTAATTTTGGATGTCCCGAAACATTTTGATTCCAAGATACACAATGGAGAAAGTCAAGTGCACAGCAGTTGGACAACAGGAAAGCCAAGGAAAACAGGAAAGGGTCTTTCTTTTTATTAGCTGATTTTTCCACAGAACTAAAGGGCTTTATTCAGCACATGGACTGTCTTCCAATAAAATCTACAAATGGCTTTCCCTATGATCTGAAATTTTAAAACACGTAATTGTGTTCAAGGCAAAAATAGTACACTTTCAAAAAATCACTTTTTTTTTTTTTTTAAATCCCAACTACTCCCCTTTCACCCACTAAGCAGCATCAGGTCTTTGCACAAATCAAGCAGAATTTACACAAAATTGGTTTGGCACATGCTGTTTTATACCCGGCAAAGCTTAAATTAGAGTTTGCTGGATAGTTATGTTTTCTCCTCACCAGAAGATGTGGAGGTCTTTGTGCATCAAAAGCGGAGCGATGCTGCTTCCGTGATAGATGTCCCTGTGGATGAAGAGGATAATTCGGATGTACTGCAGCTGACTGAATGGACTGATGTTCAATTCAAAGTTCCTATTTCTTTGCTGATGGATTCCAAAGTACAGATATTCGAGATTGTCCTTTTTTTCTGAGAACTTCAGTGCTTATCCAAGCAGATGGCTGACAGAGAACGTAACTTTGTATGACAAATTGCTGAGAGGAGATTATGATGGGTGTTTAAAGGGTTTTAAGGATCATTTCCTCTGTTAAATTCACGATAAAAATATTTAGGTTTATTTCTGATTAGCTTTTCTGTAGCAGCTTTACCTTGAACAACCATCCTCCATTCAGTTCAGCAGGTCTTTGAGTGCATCAAAGGTTTAAGATACTCAAGGTGTGATGTCTTTTTTTCCCCTCTGCCTATATCTACACTCTGTACTTGTCATGTGCTAACAATCTGGGGGAAAAACTGCCTTTAGGAAAGCTTGGTTAGTTCAGGAGACTTCTGTCAGAGGACAACATGCCAGTTTCAGTAAAAACAGATGAAAAAGTCCTGATTGTTTTTCTTCCACATGAAGATGAAGAAACACCTTTCCCTATTTCATCTGCAGTGCACTAATTTAATGAGAAGCCTACCCAAAGATTCTAATTTGCACTTCATTTTGCCTCTCTCTGTGGGTAACACATCCTCTAAATGGACAGCGAGTTCTACAGAAAGGAAACATGACTGCATTTCACCTTCAAACAACTACTAGCTGGTAATTTTTCTTAGTAAAACAGAAGGATATTTTGTTACAATAAGAATGTTGTTTAAAACACATAAATCTTTAAAAGGTAAATATATATATATATTCTGAAAACATTTAATATACTTTCAAAGTTTTCAAAAAAGGAAAAAGAAAGCATCTATAGCAAAATTATCAGTATCATAATACTCACCAACACATTTTTCCGCCAGTTCTCCTAAGAAAGGATCTGACAGTTTGGGGTTCCAATCCCTGGTATGAATTTGTAAAATGTGCTTTCGTGCCTGATTAAAAAAATAATAATGATAATAATCTTGAAATGATTTTAGCTTCAGATACTCATATGAACATGAAGGTATTTTACACATTTGTTGATTTTGCTGAAGTACATAAAGAACTTGGTCCTCAGGCCCTCACAAAAGCAAAGAAGCTTTTCTTTGCCTCTTTAAAATTTCATGGATAACTTTCTAGTAACTTTTCAGTATGCCTGTTACATATTTTAAATTGCTCTAAAATAAACATCATTATTACATATGAACCAATCACAATTTATATTCTAAGAATTGTAATGGTTTTATAATTGAATTTTTAATTACTGTGCATGGGATTTACAGCTTCAACTGCCATATGCTTCACCAATTATTTACTGACTAGTTTAGTGTGTACACAAATTCCAAAAGTATTCATTAAAAAAAAAATCTATGCTAAATCTATGCTAAAAAAAATTCTATGCTTTCTACATGGTAATACAGACAACTCTGCTAACATAAGGTCCCGAGCTGCAACATTCAGGGCTCATTATACAAGTCCATACTCAGCGTTTAGATGAGCTATTTAATGCACACAATTTATGCCTGATTTTAGTTTTTGGGGTGTTCTGAAGATTTAAACTTCGACCAACTTATGTATATTAGCAATGTGTTTTTACTAAAAACGTCTTCACAAAATGAAACATCCTTACAGACAAGTATATAAATTGTTCTTTCATGAGATGGGCTGTAAAGCATTCAGATGTTTAATATAGTAGAAAGGTCTATTAATAAGTCTCCTTTATAAGTTTTACCTTTTGATCAGGCAGGTTGAAAAGAAATTCCCTGTCAAAACGACCAGGTCTCCTGAGTGCAGGATCTATAGAATCCAGTCTGTTTGTAGCACCAATTACAACTATTTCACCTCTATTATCCAGTCCATCCATGAGCGCAAGGAGAGTAGACACTATAGAACTAAATGGAAGTTTTCAAAAATAATTTATACTGAACATCATAAGAATTATTCTTCTAAGTACAACACTTACAATTTAATAAAATGCCGACTCAAAAAAGGCAACCTAATTGTTTCAAATCTAAAAGCAAAGCTGCACCTTTTGCTACCATCTATATTATACAAAGGATTATCACATCCAAAGTTCTACCTCAAATTCTAACTTTCTCCTTTAAATGGTTTAAATGTGTAAATGTTTTTGGGAACAGGAGCTCAGGAAGACATTTATTGTGGCCCCAGAAACTGTTTCCATTAGCCAGTGACCACACCGTGCTGCTTAGAACAACAGCAGTAGCACCAGCAGGGGAGAGGTCACATTAGGACAAAGTCGCATCCTTTCTGCAGCCCAGTCTGCTCTCTCCAGACACCCCCTTCCACTCCTCAGCTGAGGAGGATGAAACGTGCATGCAACTGTCTGTAAAAGCAAAGCCAGTACAAGTGTGTTGCCATAAGATGGGCAGCAAAATTGAGATTGAATTCACCAAGAAAACATCTCATCTAATTGTAAGTTGCTATAAGAAACAAGTCAAAGTTGTATAGTAAATCAAGATAAATATCTGTATTGCTTCACTCAATCAGAAGTGCAAAGATATGCAATTCATTTTCAGGATACTACAATTTACTACTTCTGCAGCTGCTCATCCTAGTGGGCTGGCAGCAATAGTACAGTACAAAGCCAGCAATGAAAGGGCAGGGTATGGAAATCTGTAGGTCAAGGTGCCTTTCCAGGCCTAGGCTTTAGGGTAATCTCCACTACAGTTCCATTCCTGACATATCCCATTCCACCTTGGAAAAATCCTAAAGATCTTTCTTAGAATCCCATTTCCATGTGAGGAAGAACTTCTTGCCTGTGAGGGTGACAGAGCCCTGGCTGCCCCAGGCTGCCCAGAGAGGCTGTGCAGTCTCCTTCTCTGGAGATCTTCCAAACCCGCCTGGATGCCACCCTGTGCCACGTGCTCTGGGTGTCCCTGCTGGAGCAGGAGGGCTGGACTACATGATCTCTAGAGGTCCCTTCCATCTCAACCATTCTGGGATTCTATGCAATTCACTGAAAAATGCCTCTTGGAGTTTACTGTAATAATGCACATCTTTAATAGCACAGAATTAGGAGAATTACCTGTGAATTTGATCCTGTCTACTAGAACGAACTGGGGCCAACCCATCTATTTCATCAAAAAATATTATAGAAGGTCTCATCAAGTATGCCTGGTATGCAGAGAAAAAATTGAATCAACTGTTAATTTGCAATTTCTCCATAACACTGAAAACATTTGATTATAGAACTTTCACATGCTGCACAGTAACACTCAAAGGCTTTTGCTGAAAGATCTGAAAATAAATCCGAACTTTCAGCTAGGGTTGTATTTCAAAGTTGAAGAGGCTGCATTCTCCTCTGAATAAGCAAGATGGCACCAGTGCATAACTTTTAAAGTGCGTTTGAGCCATTTAAGACAGCAAAACATACAAACTTAAACTGAGTTGCAGAAAAGAGCACCTGCTCTTAAAAGCATCTCTTATTATCTGCTTGTAATCAGTTTTAGACATTTATGTCTGAAAACTGCTTGTTTGAGCAACTATTTTTGATTGCTTTATACAACTGTCTTCTCTCCAACATTTTCAACTCCAAATATGGATTCTAAACTACATATACAGCAGAGGTAAACCTGTATTCTCCTTTATGCACTATTTATCTTGATCATACCAACCAAATTCAAATTCATGTGTTTTATTTTGTTCCTCCCCCCAATTCTTAACTAAACAATTCTGATTGTTCATTTAATTACTGGGCAATTCTGGAGCTTTTTCTTCTGTCAATTTTCAAAACAAAAAGAAGTCATTATTCCTCTACTTGTATCTCTTAAACATAACACTTTGACCCTGTCTCCCCTCTATGAACATGTGTAAATTTTAGGAGGATTTTTGCCTGGCTAAAACAGATTGCAGCAACAACAAAATAATATACAGAGAGATGAATGAAGAGTGCATCTTTTCTTCTAACCTGATCAAAAAGGAGTCGAAGTTGACGTTCAGATTCACCAACCCACTTACTGAGGCAGTCCGCTCCTTTCCGCATGAAGAAAGCCACCTTTTTGTCTCCTTGACTGCATTCATTAGCTAGAGCTCTAGCTACCAAGGTTTTACCTGTTCCAGGAGGACCATAGAATAAACAGCCCCTGAAGATAAATGGATCAACACAGTCACAAACTTATTTTATGTCTCCTGAAAAACTCCAAGTCAAATTTTATAATGAAGACAGGGAGCCTGGAGAAGAAAGACTTAAGTTCTACTAGTATTAATTACTGTATTCAACTTCATAAAAATCTGTATGTTCAAATCACTAAATCTTTGCTTTGAGTACATTAAAAAAAGATATATATTTTTGTAATTAAATACTTTAAATATTACATAATACCTGAGTTAGTTCTTTCCTATTCTTTGGAGAGAACTGATTTCCTTAAATGACAAATTTCTACACAAATTTTCAGTTTACTTAAATTACATGTACCCATTTAAGCCACACCCCAAGGTGTCTGATTTAAAAGCACTGAAATCAGAAAAGTCACTGAAAAAGTTACTTCTATAGAAGAAATAACAGCATTTAATTTGATTTAGTCAAAACACTTCATGACAAAGGTGAAAATTGGCAAAGTCCTAAAGCTGCCCTTTAATTAAAAACTGATAACTCTTAACACAACGAAATTTAATCTTCCTACCACCATAAAAATAAACTTGATCTTGTTTATTAAATTGTGATAGATAAAGTCAGATAGCACACGTGTAAGTCTAATTAAACTACAAATACTTCAGGGAATAAAAATATATCAACAAGCAAATTCACCTACCTTGGTGGTTGAATTTTGAATTTTTCAAATATTTCTGGGTAGAGAAGAGGAAACACTACCATTTCCTTAAGTGCAAGTATATGATGGCTCAAACCCCCTATACTATCAAAACGCACCTAAAAAAAAACAAAATATTTGAAAACAAATCACAAGTAATATCGTATCTACCAAAAACATTAACATGTGTTCATTAAGTCTGGAAAATGTAAAAAAGAGTTGAGAAAGTCAACTCTCAGTTACTTATCAGAGGTTTATCAGGCCACATATTAAGAGTGTCAGGTAATTCCTACAGGAGTCCAGCCCGAGCCTAAGAGCATTTTTAAGCTCAGGTTCAGTATAACAAATACAGCTGAAGTACTTTTGGAGAGCAGCTGAGCTCTACAAGTAATTTAGCAGCTTCTTCACATCACAGAGTCTAAAGTAATAGGACCCTTTGCCTCCAAGTAGGCTGTTTACTGAGCCAAGTTGGGTGTCCCAGACTATATTCTATTATATTGGTGGTCAGAACCATAATTTTCTTGATTTTTCCACTGCTCAGAATATCATACCTTTTACTATATTTAAAGGAATACAAACTGAAGAAACAGAGTTGGGAATTTGAAATTTAGGCTTATTTATATGTATGCAACCTGATTAATACCCAGAGGCCACAAGCAACTGCTCTGTGACCCACAGCAGAGAACAGACAACAGCTTTGGAACAAATGCAAGGGATTCTTGAGTTTCCTATGGATTCGTTTCAACTTTGATAAAGGTCTGTGGTAAATTCTCCTTATCCATAAACAGGGAAAAAAGAAAATAAGTCTTAGCAGAACCTACTGATTTGTCAACAATCATAGGGTCAACATCTGCCAAACTTGCGCCAACTTTGACACGTTCTCGCAGGATTCCGCTAGCTAAGTCTTCTGCTCTAAAATTTAAAGGCAAGCACCTGGTAAAAGAAAAATAAGTACCTTGTTATATTTCAATTGTTTTAATTTTGGAGAAAAAAAAAAAAAAAAAAAAAAAAAGAAAGAAAAAAAAAGAAAACAACAACTGCTGGAAAGGTGAGCACCAAGACAGGTTCTTAAATGCATTCTTCCATTAAAGTGTTTATCATGTCAGCCAATTTTCATCCTCCTGCTATATATAATCATTCAATATCAAAATCTACCAATCAACAGAAAGAAAATGGAAGAATAAAACTCAGTCTGAGTTAAAAGAATGAAAAACAAAGAATTCATATTTTCCTATGGATCATTATGAACTGAGAGTTGCTACAAAGTTGACCTTATCGAATTGACAAGATAATCATAACTATCTTTTGATAATATTCACCTACACCTGGAATCTCCTAAAATTCAGAGATTATGCTATGCTTGCAGACAAAGATTTCAGTCTGGACAGCTACACAGATTATATTATTTTAAATAAGCACAGAAGAAGAAATATGTACCAAAAGAACAAGAACTTTCCTGGTGGCAGCAATGAACTGCATAAATTCAGCAGGGTAAGAAGAGGATTAATAAAATGCATCAATACAAGTAAAACAATTTCTTTAAAAATAAAGTTCATTAGAGTCCATCTGTAAGATGAGTATTGAACTGCAAGAAATGTTTTTAAATTACATGTACCTGTTTCAGCTTCTGAGGGGATATAAAGAAGTCGTAAGCCTTTATACAGCTGCTATATCAAATGAAACAGGGAAAGGGAAGGAGAAAGGTACCGGGAAAACACAGGCTGAACTTGCACTATTCCTTTGGTGGCCATACATGACTTTGGCATACTTGGCAACACAGAATGGAATAGTGCGGCAGATGGAAAAAGGAAGAGATAAAAACACTTTTGTTCGTTCAGTTTCTGTATTTGATTCACCTTCTTTTTTTTAAATCTTTCTCTCTCTACTGTTAATTATCTACTCACAAGACTTCAAAAATTCTTGTTAATACAAAACTAGTGAGTCTCCTGAATTGTAGTTGCAGGTCATCACTGACAGAATCTAAACTCTGTAGAATTAATAGAACCTCATATAACAGATCTGCTTAATTTCCAATTAGTATTTTTGAAAAGCAAGAACAACAACAAAAATCCAACCCTCCTAAAGACAAAAGATGTTTTCATACCTATTTCTTGCTCTGGCCATGCTTTTAGATTTTCTTCTTTCAAAACGTTCTTCATCTGAAGAGGTCGTGTCACTGCTGTGGATGGCATGCTTCTTTCTCCTGTTTAGGCAGTAAAATAAACATAAAACTCAAGGATGCTTTTCACAGTGAAATAGCCTATTTTGACTTTCCCGTAAAAGGAAACTAAAGACAACTATAGCACCACTCAGGTTTAAATCATGCAGACACATCTTTGTTTTATTTAAAAAGTATCAGATTAGTCTGTGGGGGAAGCCTCTATATTCATATATTAATCCAGAAATATCCCATGTAAAGTTCACTGAAACTGTATATCCATGTAAGCCATGATGTAGCCCATGTTACCTCAGCAAGAGAATTCAAGCATTCAACTGTAAAAGTTCAGAGGCTATGCAACAAAATGTCAGTAAGAAACCCAACAATAAAATAACAACAAAGTTTTGAAGAGTATTTTACAGTTAAATATATTTAAAAGGTACTAATTAAATCACAAGATTCTAATAATACTTTATTTCATATTCGCTCTTCACTATTCCATCAAATTGAGCAACAGGAGCTTCAGCTAACACTGTAGCATACTTTTACAGAGCCATGTCTACAGTAGGTAATAGCATTGCATGTGAGCAAGAAAGTATTTCTAAAGAAAGGATAATGTTTATTGTAATGCTTATATTTGTAAGGTCTATTGTTAGAAGTGTGTTAATTTATTTAACATAAGATCAGAAGTTATTTCAATACTTTTCGAAGAAAATTTGATTGGGTTACTTTGGCCCAGAAGAGCAAGTCAAAAATAATATTTAAGGTTATGAATTAATATTGTTAATTATTGTTATGTTTTATAATAAATATTTAGAATGTTAATACTTATTAATATGATCAAAATCACTCAAAATGCGAACTGGAAGAATACAAAAAAACACTACTGCAAATTAATTTTGAAGAATAAAGTTAAAAGTTAAAGTTGATAAAGTGCTGGTTTGAGAGCGGACTCCTAATATGTACAGAACATACAGAAAAAGCTACAGGGTGCAAAACAACCCTTCTCCAGCATTTGCAGCACATTCATGTCCAGTCTTTCCTGAGCAGATTGCTTATCACTAAGTTCCTAGTGGTTTTATCAAGTGCAATGAGATTTATTCTTCATGCTGATCAGGTTCTGACCTTAAAACCAGGGCCCATACACACGTGTGAATAAACTATGCAACTCATTCAAGAATGTTTAAGTACAACCTAACAGAAACGTGCTGAGGGAAAGCAAACAACTTCTACCTACAAAGAGATTGACATTTACCTGATATGGCTTCTTCTCGCAGGAGATCTGTGAATATCAAACAGTGTATTCTCCCTCTTTTTTTGATGAGCTGGCCCTGAAGAAGAGAAGTTACAGGCTTCTAGAATCAATTACTAAGGAACAAAAATAGTTCAAATGCAGCTGCAAATGCACTAGATCATTGTCTTACCAATAATTTTTTATCACTAGTTTCTTTACAAACCTCAAACTAAGAAAAGACTCTAAGAGGAGAGAAAAGAAAAAAAGAAATCAAATCCCTTGTGAAATTCACTGTCTCCAAACTTACCTTGTTACAGTCAAGGGAATTCCATCTCAGCCTTAAATAATTACAGCTGCAACTAGTACAGAATATAGAATCTGACCAAGGCACTAACATTTTTAATTTGCAGGGCATAAAAAGCCACACAGAAGCAGCTACATAGATGATAGTATGGGATGCCGTGCAACTTCTCAAGTAAACCACAGCATTCCTCTACTGCAGTTTTAATTTCCAAGTTGCCTTAAAGTGCAGCACACCACATATACCATCATATTCCAAAACAGATATGCTCGTTATACACACAGATATGTACATTACATAAAGTATCATAATTTCTTGACCTAGGCAAAACAAGGTGACTGTTGCTATGCAGTTCTAGATGAAGCTATGAACTAGTCTTATTACTCAGAGAAGCTGGCATAAGAATCATCCAGTTTTATATCTAGTTATCCGATTTTTTTTTTTAAGCACAGCTACCTTGCCATGCGGATTCAGCTTCTGCCAACTCTTTCTTGTCACGTTCACCTCCAACAACAAGCCCCATACATGACAGTACTTGTCACGTTAAATGAGATGGCAGGAACTAGCAATACCACCACAACTCACTCCACATATGTTCCTTGTGGTCTTGCTAATATGATGAACAAAAGCAAGAATGAACTAAGCTCTGCACGTCCAGGATGAAGAGCAGCCATCCCACTTCCCTTCCCTCACCCATAGTATTCTCGAAAGTCAAGGAAATTCGCAGAGTAGACGGAATGAGAAAGATCTAGTTCCTCACCTATTGGAGGGGCCTGATATCTTTCCACAGTTTTTCTCTGTCTTAGGTTGTAAGGTCGATCATTTTCTTCTCCCTCGGCTTCTTCTACTTCTATATCTCCATCTTCCTCCTGAGATTCTATGGGGGTAAAAAATTCTCAAAAACACATCTACTTCTTGGTTTCAGAGCTAACTTCACCATAAACAAACAAAAAAATAATAATGTCCACCAAGAGTTATATGCCTTCTGTTAGTTACCATTACTGGCAAGTCACTAGAAATTTGATAAGCCTACAGTCTACTGTCACACTTTCTTCCAGTTTCCCACAGAAGGCTCTGGAATAGCAATACAAATAAATATGATCAATTTGGGTGGTAAAGTAGCTAATGTTCATTGTACACTATCATCTTCCTTGGCTAATTGTTTCTCAAGTAAAGATATGTCTTTCTTTTTCCCCTCTTTTCCTATAGTAGGCTGAAGGAAAAAAAAAAAATCAAATATTTGACACAGCACGAGCATAAGTACAGCTTTAAGTTTCATAATCTAGTTTTTACACAAAGTTTTTCAAGCAAGTACACTGTATAAAGGTATTGTAGATCCACCTTATTAATAAGGTCAATACTTCTACACCTGGATCTCAGAATTAAGACAATATTCTTATTAATTGGGACAAACTGGGACATTCCTACAGTAATGTCTCAGTTTAGAATCAATAGGCACTTTTAGCTGCACTCTATTTTCATCTCAAACTCCATCTACATCTGATTTCTTAAGCAAAACCAAGCATGTCACTGATCACGCAAGGCAAGTAGAGCGTCAACCCGCCTCTTTCACCAAGAGTTTTGGAGCCACCGATCTGGTTCACAGAGGTTCATCCAGATGAAAAAGAAAGGTGAAATTTCAGTCACATCCCTACAAGCTTTCTAAAATCCAGTAAATGGATAAATAAAGAGGAAAGGTGCAGAATTCACTATTGTATGTCTTTCTGGGAACAGTCAGCCAGAATATGAGAAATGCCAGGCAGTGAGAATATGCACAGCTGGGGATAACATGCAACACATCCTCATTTCACATAAGTTTTTTTACAGGGACTATGTGTAAGGTAATAAGTAAGTGAACATAGTACATACATATTTATATACCTAGCTTTGTTCTGCTACTTTCAGATAAATATGGGTTACTATTTTTTAAAGAACACTCTTTGGAGGGATCCCCAAAACTTTGCTAAAGAGTTCCTAAAATGTGTATTTTTCAATAGGCTTTTCAATTTGCCTATTGAATAACTCTAAATCCATATCCCAAAGCAGGTGACTTTCAATGCATATTGAAAGTGCACACCATATTGCTCTCTTGATTCTATTTTCAGGACTATTTTGCTGTACAAGTATTCTGGACAAGCCCTTACAACTCTGTACGATCCATACCTTCCTCTTCCCCTTCAGTGGACACTTCATGGTGGTTCTGAATACCATAACTATTTCTCCTCAGTGATTTCCTTCTCCTTTTTACTCGAGAATACATGTCCATGTTTTCCTGGAAAAAAAAATTAATTTACACGTTAATCAGTCCATCACTTACAGTGCTAACCCACAGTTCAACAAGACACACACAGAATCCCAGAATGGTTGATGCTGGAAGGGACCTCTAGGGATCATCTAGTCCAACCCCCCTGCTCCAGCAGGGACACCCAGAGCACGTGGCACAGGGTG
>JAWLRI010000412.1:2458286-2476388 GCA_034781795.1 Crypturellus tataupa
CCTCTCTGCCCAACTCTCCATCCTGTCTAGGTCTCTCTGAATGGCAGCACAGCCCTCGGGAGTGTCGGCCACTCCTCTCAGTTTGGTGTCATCTGCAAACTTGCTCAGGGTGCACTCTGTGCCCTCGTCCAAATCAAAGACGAACAAGTTCAAGAGCACTGGGTCCAGCACTAACCCCTGCGGGACACTACTGGCCACAGGCCTCCAAACAGACTTCGCCCATTTATCATCACCCTCTGGGCTCTTCCATTCAGCCAGTCCTCGATCCACTTTACAGTCCACTCTTCCTAAGCTTTCCTGTGAGGATGTTATGGGAGACTGCATCAAAAGCCTTGCTGAAGTCAGGTAGACAACATCCACAGCTCTCCCACTGTCCATCCAGCCAGTCACCTCACTGTAGAAGGCTATCAAGTTCGTCAGATATGACTTCCCTTTGGTAAACCCATACTGACTACTCCTGATCACCTTATTTTCCTTAACATACCTAACAATGGTTTCTAGGATGAGCTACTCAAACACTACATACACTTTTATTCCCCGAGTGATTTTCCAACAGAGTCGTCCATATCTGCACCGCAAAAGCAGTCTCACTTAACAATCAGTAAATAAGTCCCTCACGTAGTTTCTGGCCCATCTGATACACAGTTAAATGTTAATATCAAGCTCTATTAGAGAATAATAGAGATTACAATCGCTGGGTCTGTCTGCAGACTATCAGACCACCACAACATATCACAAGCATATGGTAATCAATACATCAATAAAGAAAACCTGATCGCCTATTTTTATAAAATACATATATGATGTGTGGATTTTATGTTATCCAGGTCTGAAACATTTCAATAGACAGATGCATACAGCCACACAAAACCCAAGCCCTGCTGTTACTTTTACCAAACACCTTGTGTACTTACAAATTCTGTGTCTGTCCACATTCGTAGCCGTTCTACTTCGCCAGAGCGCCTGTTCCCCCTGATGTTAATGTTATCCATTTCCTGTAGGACAGCTTCAGCAGTACTAAAACACACATAACAGTTCAAGATTTCAGTCTTGAAACAGTAGGTTTCACATAGCATAATAATGTAAATAATTTCAAGCATCTAATTTCATTATCTTTTAAGGTATTCCAAGAGCTACAGATTGAATTCAAGTCTGAAAGTTTTAGGATAAACTTCTGAATCTAATAGTTAACTACAAATCCAACCATGGTAAAGAAAACTGAAAGATGAACCTACAAAACAGGAACTAAAGAGCATGCAGAAGAAGAAATAACAACACTCTGTGTTCAAATTAGGCTGCAAAGTACTAAAATTGTTTTTTTGAGTATAGAATATAGTTTTTAAGTTTGTGAATAGAACTGCTCTAGGAAGATGCCAGAATGTCAAAACACGAAAGTTTTTTTTAGTCCACATAACTAATATTGCAAGAGCAATCAATCTAATGTCTCCATCCCATAAGCTCTGATTTCTTACCCTGGCCTCAGAATGATAGTAAGTAAAAGAATGTTTGTTTGTTTGTTTTAAGTTAATACCTAGAACTCTACCATTCATAATGAGCTCTCTATTGAACTATTTCTCATCTATTATTTAATTATACTTAAATTTCTCCAGAAAGAGCTGGTAAAACAACAGGGGTGTATAAATAATAATCTTGGCCAAAATACATTATTGCTCAGGAAGAAAACAGATTATTAACCAGCCCAAGTCAATTATTCAGCTACTTGCCATAACCACCTAGTTATAGTGGTGATTATGGTAAATTATGGTAAATTTTCCCTAGAATTTCACTATATTTGTATAGCAGAAGTAGAAAGGAAGCAAGAGTCACGGCCTTCTTGTCAGCTCTTCAAGTGTAAACAGTGAAATCCTGGCCAGAAATAAGTCAATGAAAGTTCTGCAAGCAAGTTCAATATGGTCAAGGCTTTGTTATAAGTGTTCCCTGAATTTAGAATCAATTCTTCCAATATATTTTTGATAGGTGACGTATCTCCTATAAATAAAAATCAAGCTATAGCTTATAATCAACACAAATTTTTTGGAGGGGACCTGGGAAAGTCCACCCCCTCTGCCAGGCAAGAACTAAGTATGTAACTAAACAATTCCTGACAGATGTTTTTCTAACCTGTTCTTTAAAATCTCCAATAACCAAACCCACTGTATCAATATAAGTTCATGTGTAGGCTTCAGTACCCTGATCTTATCAAATTACAGTCTTCATGGTAGACTTTTTTCTAATGTTGATGAAGAGAGGGAGATTCAGCTGTAACTAGAAAAATAAATTAACTCAATATAAATTTGTAAACTGATACCAACTACTGAGTGAATTGAAAAAAAAATAGAAAGATTCGAGACTACACATTTAGCAATATATATCATATTTGGCAAAATTTATGTTTATGTCATTTTCTAAAGAGACTACCAAGCAATCCCTCAAGTGAGAGTATCAGAATCCATTTTACAGGTGGGATAACTGAAACATTAAGTGACCTACCAAAGGCCACACACAAAAAATAGCATTTCAAGAAAGTTTTTTTTTTTTCTGGCTCCCATTCCTGTGTTCAGACCAGACCGTGTCTCCCTCTGACCTACTTTGTCTGCACTGTGAATGTCAAAAAGTGACAGGCATCCTATGTGAATTAGTAACGAACAGTAAATAAATAAAAACTTCAATGTTCTGATATTTTACGATTCAAATGATACAAGTGAGATCTATAAAATTTCCAAACACTTTTTTTTTTCCCTTTTCCTAGATCACTATAGATGGCTAATTCACATCACACTTCGGGTATAGCTACAGAAATAGGTTATTGAGGGACAAACTAGGGTGTGGATTTGCAGCATGTTAGCCACTCTGCATTAACTGCCAACAGCCACACTTTTTTCCCCCAGGGGAAACAAAGCAGCTTATTCCTCCACGAAAGTCAGGTAAAGCTGCTTTGCATGGAGAGCACAGATGACGTAGGCAGTCACAACACAGGAGGCCACGCTTTTAATTCAAACCACAACCTAGTTTGTCTCCATGTAATACGTTCCTTTAATCAAAAAACTTAGATGGCAGAAGAAGACAGGGTTTTCTAATTAAAAAAAAAAAAAAAAATCAAAATGTTTATGAATACAACTGAAGCATCCCCACATACCTGTTTACTAGCTGATCAAACAATAAACTCTGATTCAAAGTTTCAAATCTGTTTTTCCTGGACCGACAACTTTTTCTGACTTCTATATCTCCATTTATGCAAGCATGGTCCCCATCTCCCTTTTTTTCCCCTCGAAGGGAATGGCTTTTGAGAGCTAAGAGAAATTGGTATTACTACTTCAAAATGCAGGAAACAACATTTTCACAAACAAGAATAAATAAGCAGAACACTTAACAAGAACAATAAACCAAAACTTATTGTGGAGTACAGTATGAGCACCCTTATATTCACTAAAGAAAAAAAAAAAATCAAAATTCCCATCAACAATGTTTTACAAGCTATTTTTTTTTCAGATTTGAGTTTGTTTCCCAATACAACAGAACACATTTTATGATGAAAGCTGCGCACACAAACATCCATTTAATTTTAAGTTAACATCAAAACTAAAATCAACTAAAAAAGACAGTTGGCCCCCAGTTTCAATAGGTTTCATGGATCACATACAACACACACGATTTTGCAAGCAAATCTGTATCAGCTACTCTGTAAAGTACCTAACAAAAATGGATCCCACTCCTGATTGTTCCCTGGACATTATAATGAAAATACCAAAAATCTTGAATGAAGCAACATTTACACAGAGTCAACATAGAACTACAGGAGACAGAATTTATGAGAAAGAGACATGAAAGAAAGATGTGGGTTTTAGCTGAGTTATGAAATGAGATGGCAAGTTTACAAGGTAGAAATGTATAGGAAAACTGTTCCATGGGAGAAGGAGCTGCAGACAAGGCAGGTCTCTAAGCAGTAGCAGAGTAATTTTAAGAGCCCAAAAGACAAAATCTTAAATAGGCAAAGAGAGTACATTATAGAGACCAGCTGGGAGAGGAAGGCCAGAATTGGTCCATAACAATAAATTTGGGAATCAAGGAAAACACTGAGATCACAACAAAGAGATCTGAATTGAAAAATTAAATTTTATCTGAGAATGATCTCCATACCCATACAGAACATCCAAGATGCTGACAGAGAAATACTGAGCCAAAAGATTAACTTTTCTCATCAAAACGATCGGAGCAATCAGTAAAATTATCAAAGATATGTACAATTGAAAATCATTAGCATAAAATTATTAAACATAAAAGTAAATACAAGGGGTTCACAGGATACACTTACACAAGCTACGTCCATTTGGTAATGTAGCACCAGGCTGAGAAGTTAACCTAGAAAACAGCACATTACATGCACAGTGTTAACACTTTTAGCAAAAAAAAGCTAACAAAAATAAAGTGTTAAAAGTTAAACTCTTAAAATGTTGCACAATCAACTATGACTTCAAAATGTTTGTGAAACATACTCCCTGCAGTGTCTCTCATGCTTCCTGTCCAGCACTGGAGGAAGAGCAAAACTGCCGAACAGCAATTATATGAATTTCTCCCTTAAATTAGCTAAACATCACCTGTATTAATCTCTCTAACTCTTACCACACGGCCCTGTCCTACTACTAACTTTCTCTTAAGTTCCAGACCAGGATCTTGATGTAGCTCTTCAATGAAGGTTCTATTTGCAGATTTCTTCCACTATCAGATACACTAAAATACTTCATAGACAAGTGAACATATATTGCACACCAGTACTGGACGAGGAGGAGCTGCTTCAGAACAAGGGAGGAAGTTAAAATGTAAGTCTGATGAGGAAAGGAAAAGACAGGGAAATCTTTAAATAAATAAATAATACACGCAGTCTGAACTAGAATGTGACCTGAAGTTCAACAGCATTGCAAAAATCTTAGTTTAACAGAAGAGAAGATAGGGCCTTCCACTCTTATTTTTCTAGGAAATATGTAATAAGAATCCTGTAAAACAAGGGATTTTTGCAAAGGTTGGGCAGTAACACCAAAAGCCGTATTTATACATCAAGTTTACACGCACCTGCCCAAATAACGTTTTCTGTTCATATGAGTAAAGAAGTGCTGTTTGGTTATAATAGAATTTTATGAGACGAACTGCTGAGTAAATCTTTAAGAGACAAGGTCATCATTTGGCACAGGACTTTAGATTTTGGCAGTAAATAACAAAAAACCTCAGATTCACAGACATCTCACAGGAGGTTTTAAGCACATTAACAGCACCAGCTTTGTATCCTCATCTACTTTCAGCTTAAGCAATGATCTCAACTCTCCCAGCCTTATTCAGGCTAAATATTTTTTTCCATTTCTTATTTTTCTATGATGTACAAACCCACAATTAAAAGAAAGTAGAGTGTATGAGTTTGCATACTTTCTTAAATGGCCATGCCACACAGAATGCCATGTTAAAATTATTCTGTTTTTTTTTTGTTTGTTTTTTAACTTTTAAGATTTATATAGTTTTTAAATATAATTCATCCATGAGGACAACAGTCCAGCAATGAATTACAGTCACACTTACCTACAAAGCATTGCAATAAATATGAAATACGTATCTACAAAGCTATCAGTATCAGCTGAAGGACCATGGCCACAGGTAGGTACTGTCTACACTGTATAATTATTACCTATAATCAGGTGAAGAATCGTATCAACACAAGGTTGCTGACTACTACTAGTCAGAGTAAGAAAAATGAAACACTACTTCTCTTTTTAAACACATAAAATGTGGCATGACTTAACTGCATTTTATTAAACACAGAGTATTTGCCTGGTCCTTATAATGATAAATAATTTGGTCCTTAAAATCAATAGGAAAGAGGAGCGACAACAGTGTAAATGAAGATCTGACCATTATCCATTCTCTAAAGATGTGGAAAAAAATATTTACTTAATTAAAATGTAAAGTCTTCTTATGGATGAAACACTTAAAAACACCAATTAAGTCATTAAACTTGGATGCACCAGAAATGTAGAATTCAGAGAGCATTTCAAGTAAAATCACTTTCCATTCTAGCACATAAATGATCATAGGAAAGATGTACACAGATGAGAGGATTGATGGAATCCACATTCCCGCAGTCCTGAACTAGAAGTTGCATGAAAATTATATGCTTCAAAAAATACACATCAGGCACAAGTTGCACCTCACTGCATAACTAGAACGAGTAGGTTAGTATTAAAAAAAAATGGTAAAACCTAATTTCTTTGTCTCCAGTTACCTGGACTGTCCCGTTGAGATGCTCCATTCCTCTCGCTGCCCAGAACTGCGTGATTTGGATTTGTCTTTGCACACAGGATCAGCATGTTTTGAGGTACGTTTGGCGGGAGGAGATACGTGGCTATCGCTCAAACTAGCATCACTACCTTCATCTTTCTGAAAAAAAAAAAGAAAAAAAAGAGCATCAGACCATATTTAATCGATTCTTTTATGTCTGTCTTAGAAAAAGATTGCCTATGCAACTTAAAGTTTAATTATAGAAATGCAGTCAAATGTTTCTGATAAATAAAAACAAACATTGAAGGTTAACTCACATACTCCTCTATCAAAGACTCACTAATTTGCTTGAAAAAAATGTTAGAATTATTTAATAATTTCCAGTAATGTGTTGACAATATAGTATTTATTTTGAATTATTAACATTTTGTACAGTATTTTACATTTATTTCTAAACCAGCACTATAATTGTATTTTACTTATCATGTTTAATATTGCTACCCTTGCTCTACTTGCAAGAGAAGAAAAAAGCAAAAGGACAGAGCAAAATTAAGATACTCAGAAGCATAGCATGGATTTACTCTGCTGGCAGTATCTCTCTATTAGAGATGTTGAAACAGTCCCCTTATTGCAAAACTCTTGCGGCAAGAAGGAAGAGTATGTATCTTGTTCGCTACACAGTCAAACACACAGCTGAGGAGTAACTGGAAGTGGATTTCACACTTTTATAGCACTTTTCCCCTAATGTCCTCATTAGCAGCACAATACACTCCATGAATGAAAGACCTAGGAGCTTTTAGACACTCTTCGAGACGTCCTGAAGACTGATGTCAATGTGTAGACAATGTGTTGGAGGTAACAGAGACCAACTCAGGGATAGCAGCAAGGGATTATTTTCAAGCTCTGCAGAAGCAGCGGGCTGCCAGGGACCTTTTGAGGCTCTGCTACTCCTAACACGAACAACAAGAGAAAAAGCTACAACCTGTAAACCACAAATTTCAGCTCATAGAAACAACCTTCATAACAAGACCCACTCATCCCCTCTTACCATAACAGGGTAGCCCATTTCAAGATTGAGTGTCCAGGAATTGCCAGCAAGTATTTACGGAATCCCAGAATGGTTGAGGTTGGAAGGGACCTCTAAGGATTATCTAGTCCAACCCCCTGCTCCAGCAGGGACACCCAGAGCACGTGGCACAGGGTGGCATCCAGGCGGGTTTGGAAGATCTCCAGAGAAGGAGACTGCACAGCCTCTCTGGGCACCCTGTGCCAGGGCTCTGGCACCCTCACAGGAAAGTAGTATTTAGTCTAGGAACAAAATATAATTTCATCCATGGCCATAGAGATAACGATGCAAGCCTGGTTTATTCGTCGGGCTTGTTACCACCACTGCGCTCTGCACCCGAGAGCGCTCAAGGTTACGCTGCCTGCAGCGCCACACAACAAACTGCAAAGAAAAAAAATCACTTTGTAAAGAAAGACAGACTGACAGATGAGAGGATTTAGAAAAGTGGCCAAGAAAAAGCCTAAAGAAATCCAGCTCTAAGGGTGCCGAGCGCCTCGAGCGCTCATCGGAGGAGCTCACGGGGCTGGAAGGGCGGCTGGGCCTGGTGCCCGGCCGGGCTGTGAGGGATCAGGAAGCTGCGAGCGGGATGGGCTGCCCCTTCCTACATCAAACCCTAACGTTTGGCCTCCCTAGGAAGATTCTAACAAATCCTGTGCCAACATAGTCATTTCATTTAATCATAAAACATAAATTTAATTCATCATAAAATCATTTAATTCTAGTTAAAAATAAATAGGTAACTACACTTTCTTCTTCCTAGTTATTCCAATTAGTGAGAAAATACATAATTTTTAACTCAAATCGTTGTAAAGCCTATACTGGAGAATCATTAAAATTAGAGGAAGTTTTTGATTCCAAACGCTGCTATATTTGGGCAAAGAAAGATAACTTCCTAACTGCAATACGATTATATGCAAGGTGGAAGTGTAAAGTCAAGGACCAGCAAGCCAGCTGCTTTCAATGACAGATTGCAGCTACAAAACACAAATTTTTCCTCAGAACTCCAGTATCACACATATTCACCCCTGAATACCGCATATATATGTGTTCACACTATATTTATTTTGTTTTAACCAGGCACAGGCCGATTTGGGGGCTTACAGAAACGCGCTGTCTGCGCAAAGACGTTATTTTATTAAGTGCTTCCTCGCTGCAGTTCCAGGAGCTGCTCCGCACAGACACAGCTTCAAGGGGAGCCACAGAACCAGTTTGGAACCGGCTGGGGCAGCTGGAGAAAATTAAGCTCAGGAGGAGGCACAAACACACACTGCGCCTTTGCGAGGGGCAGCATTAAAGATGTTTTGCATGCAAGGGAATTAAGAATGCATAGTTTTCAAACCTCATTCCTGCCCCTTCCCATGTGAAAATCCTACTCTTTGCTATTCCTAGGAGGTTATTTTCATTCGAGCCTCATTTGCCTGTATATAACTCTGCATAAAAATTTAACAAACGAGATAGGAGGGAGGCAAAACTTTAAGACAGTCGAGTCCAAACCCTACTGCCTTAAATTAGAACAACTGCCATAAAAGATGCACAAAAACACAAAATACTTTTACCATGAAGGAATACAAAGCGGATACAATCCCTGAGAAGTCACTGATGTTTTAAATATATTAAAAAGTAACTGGATCCCATTTTCCAGGTATCACTACCAAATTCCAGGGAATCTAGACAAGTAATTCATACCTACATCACCATCCAGGCCTTTCACCTGCCTGCACTGAGATATGGGGAGGAGTTTATCACACTCAAGAGATTAGCCAGTCTGGGATCTGACAGAACAAGAAAAGAAATTAAGTTCAAATTGAGAAGCTTTACAAGAAAGTATTCTACCCACTGCTTCCTCCCATTTGGAGCAAAACGGGTCTATTGCTCCCTCAAAGAACTGGGTCACAAACCATTTATACTTTTAATGATTAAAAATAGTACTTCAGTTTCAAACCAGAAGCTTATTATTTAACAGAAGACTCCATAAAAGCACTCTGGGACCAGAAAGGAAAATGTACGATATAAGCATCTAACTTAAATTAAGAAATTAATAAGGCAACTGCAGAATTAGAAACAAATGTGCTGAACTCACAGGTCCTTCTGAACCTCTGGCACTGCTGCAGACTCGCTCATGCTGAGAGCGGTGCCGTCACCAGAATGCAGAAAATACAAGCAAAAAAAAAAAAAATCTTAATAATGTCATAAATTGCCTGAAAACACACCAGAAGCATACAAGATCAGAATCAAAAACCAGGCACGCCAAAGGGCTGAGACAGGTGCGAGGCACAAATTAAAAGCAAGCACAAACAAATCCAAACCGCAGGCTGCGTAACGTCAGGAATTACATCCAGCTAAACCAAATTTAGCACGTTTTTAAGCAATCTAACAAAAATGCGGCACAGCAAACACCCACTGTAACTCAAGACAGCAAGAACCATGCTCAGAGTGTCTCACAGAAACCTCCTTCACCAGTAATAAGCCGGGAAGTGAAGTTAAAGGACACCACTATACTGGAGGAACACCCTGTTCATTCTCATCTTTGGAGTCAAGAGTAAAATTAAATCTGGCAGCTGAAGAAATACTTGAAATTGGCTGTTAAGGAGCTACAAATCAACAGCGAGTGCCCTGCAGAGGTAGCAGAGGAAACTCTCTGGAAACGTAACTTTGCTGAAAGCAGTCAAATGAGAGCAGCAATAAACCCAGTAAACAAATCTAAAGAGAAAAAATAAGCAAATAAAACATTAAAACAAACACAGCTGCATACCGATAATCTACGTTCTCTTCACCTTGTAGAGAGAGGAGAGAGAGAGATGGAAAAGGTGTTTATGATCCTCTAATAACCAGTTTCAAGAACATACTACAATAATGCTGCATGTCAGAGTTTTGTTGCATCTTTCATAACCTTCTCTATAAATTTCAAAATACTCCTAAAAGTTATAGTATTAGAGAAAAAGGTTTAGTCTGGTCTTTAAAGACCAGACTAAAAATCAGAAAAAAAAAATGCATTTTCCCCTCTTAGTCTATCCCATTATGAAAGAAGTTGCTGAAGAGATGCAGCCGTTGAACATGACTCTAGGCCAAACACGCCAAGGAGGTCCTTGCTGCTAAGTGCTGGCCTAATTTCCAAGTTCAAATACCAAGACTGCTTTCAGCATATTAAGAATACCAAAAAAAAAGCAGTCTTGAAGACTTTAATAGGTCATTTCCCCCAAGACACCCAGAAACTCCCCACTCTATTCTATCAGACCATGCAAGTATAACCACGATCCAGCAGGCCGAGCGATGCAGGACGAGCGCGAGCCACCTCCATCACCACCGTCTCAAAGGGCACAAGCACAAGTCAAGCCAGTTTTCTGAGTACAAACCACACCTTGCAGCTCCAGGAAAACACGCCGGCTGCTTTGCCACAGCTCAGCCTCAGTAAAACAAGGGTAGGTACGGGCACGTCGATACGGCGGAGCTTTCCACCATGGCACAACTCGCTCTCCGGGTCGGGCATCTCGTGGGCTGCACCCTCCTGGGGACTAATGCTTTGCCACACCTCGAAAGTCAGCGGGGTTGGCCGCTCGTGCTGCTTGGCAAGCCAGAGGCGAGTGCTGAACCCAGCACGTTCGTGCCCTGGACTTGCTTTTGTTTCTGTGACTCCTTCCTACGTCTCGGACAGCAAATCAAGACCAACCAACATTCAGTTTTAACTGATCTGACCTCTTCCACTGCATTTCGTACAAGCCCAAATTATTTAATTTAGTTTCTCTCTGCCCCACTGAACAAACACGCAACTGCCTGAAATGTACTTTTGTCTTAATTAAAAATAACATAAACATAATTAAGAAATCCGTTTCGGCTACAGGTTTTCACAACTATTTACTTCTAATTTTAGTTAATTATCCATTAGCTATGGATAGTTAAAAATAGCTTTTTCCTCATTTGACTTGTGGAAAGGACAAAAATGTTGGCATTTATAACACCACTCCAAGCGTACCAAAAACGGATCACCATTTGTCTATCCAATGATTCCAGATAAGCCTCCTGGTCCCCTGGGTACCAGCTTGGGTACAGGTAAACAACGTGGATTAAAGCATCAACTCCTGCAGAGCACTCCAAGGTCTACTGAGGAGAGCCAGGAGGAGCTGGGCATCCTCCAGTATTTCAGTGTTGGGGACTACGCTTATTAAGCACATAGCAAATGAAAAGGGTTCACAAGCTCTTTGAGCTATTTTTAGTTTTGCTCGTGGTTGGTTCCAAGTTTGGTTAACTAGATCAAACACAATTTCTACCAGGACTGCAATAACGTCATCTGACCATAATCTAGCAAATCCTTTCAAATCCCTTTGCAATTGCTTTTTCTTACATTCGCTCTTTTGCTTTCATAGCATCTTTGGCTCTGAAAGACTAAAAGTGTCTTTATACTCAGCACACATCTGAGGCAGCCGAAACTCTCTCATCGCAGCGCTGTAACGGGGGCCACCCCCGTGCCTCACCCCTTGGCACCGTGTCCTCATTTCAGGATGAGGCATTTCACCACGGGCTCCCCAGCGCTGCCAAGTCTGCACTTGCCTGGCAAGGGCCCCCTCCTCGCTGCTCCGTAGGAAGAAGCAGGACCAGATACACTCGTCTGGGGCGAGAAGCCATCGTGACTCCACGTCCCAGCACGGCACGACTGCAGCCTCTGTTTTCCCATCACTTGGTCATGCATCCCTGCACGCTAAACATGACCAAAAGTCTACATGGATTTGAGCACATAAACCATCTTACTATGAACCTTATCTAGGATCTTGCACGGTAACCTTCTTGGCAGACTGAAAAGTGGCCAAGTTGACTTAAAAGAGCTGTCTGGGAGACGCAGCTCTCTAATTTGCCCTTGTTTGCATGCAATCATCATTTAGCAGGCACTGCCTTGCCCCAGCTGTTAAGGAAGAATAGTAAATGCTAACGTTTAGGAACAGCTTGATGATCTTGAAATAAACAACTACAAAGGTTGCATTTCACAGGTGATAATGGTATCCCTTAATTGCAGGGGGATCAATACCCTTAATATTCACTTGCACTTCCTTCAGTAAACAGTGCTCATATCAATATCATTCATTAAGGAATATAAAGATTTCCCTTTTATTTCCCTGAACTTTGCAGCTGTAGAACTGTAGAAAAACAAAAGCTTTTTGCAAAAAGTTGGAGCTTACAAGTTAAAAGCAAAACTGCCACGCTGTTTATTGTGACACTACCAACCACTAACACTATCTGCATTAGAAAAGCCACCATTTACCTCCAGGCTGGGTGCCCTTCAATTGCTTTTGAGTTGTAAATCCAAAGACTTACTGGAATCAAAAGAAAGTGAGAGTCAGACTCAGGGCAGACCCAGAGCAGGGGTTTCTCCTCTGCACAACAGCACCGTTCTTCTGTACGCACTTCTCTGTGCCTGGTTCCTCTGCCACCCCTTAAAATTAGGGAGATTTTCTGAGATTATAGCTTAAAAAAAATCACTTCTATTGAGACCATCTTCCTCCCTTCCTCCTGCTTTCCCGTTTCAGTCGGACTCACAGCCTCAACCCGATCCAGCTGATCAAGTGGCCAGGCCAGCATTCACACTGGCGAGTCTGCTCTTTTCTTGCACCTGCAGTTTTGAGGCGGTCTGCACCACACGGAAAACCTCTTCGTGGTGAAACACCTTCAGAAAAGCAGGTTTGCCAAGGAGAGCTCCTGACTCGCTGTGCAGCAGCAAGCAATGCAAAACGATCCCAAGAAGATCCACAAAGCTAGTTTATTAAACCACTGATCTTGGTAGCTTAACACTGAAGATTGTTTCAGCCCATTTTTACCTAGAACTGTATCAACCATATCAGCCATTTCTGTGAGTTTCTATATTGTTACCAAAAACCTTTGCAGACAAGATTTATGCAAGTATTTAAAAAGGATTACAGTTCAGACGTGGAAAAGCAATGAAACTTTCAAGCAAATTTTCTTCCCCTGTCCTTCCCCTCAAAAAAAAAAAAAAAAAAAAAAAAATCATAATTTCTCCTGCACAACACAGCTCAGAGACAGCCTAGTGAATAGCATCTCCTTTCACTACTGCTATTCCATCACCACCTAAATTAATAAGCAGAATGATTCAAGAGCAGATAGCAAGAGGCGAGTAGTGGACGCTGCTTTCCCAAGCTCTGCACACATCAAAGCTTTGGAGCCATTAAAATAAAGCAAAGAAACACACGCAGCATCCTGTTTACTTACAGGAAAGTGTGCTAAAAAATAGGTAAGAAAACAAACTTGTGTATTTTTGTACTTATAACGCCCTTAAAAAGACATTTCAGAAGAGAAGCCAAATTAAAACTGTGTAAAATTGTGTGAAAGCTTGAGATGAAACATACTGAGCTTTAAATTGTATTGAAAATAACAACATTCAGGTTCTGAAAGACAAACCAGACATAATAGAAAGTTGTTATTAAATAAGTGAAAGTAAGCTTTGCTAAAGCAGGGCAACAAATCTAGATGCAAGAGGTTTCTTTCAAGGGCACAGAAAGATTAGCCTCTTCTCATCAGTTCGTATTAATAGTTCTGTTCAACTACTTGTTCTTTTAAAGTTGGAAATGAGAAAGAAGGCAAAAAAGCACACTTCTAAACTAAGGAAGTGCTCAAACTGGAACTGCTCTGAATGCAATTAGACAGAAACCTTAGAGCAAAGTTTTAAATTAGCTAGCTCATGCATTACTAGCAGCATGAAGAAAAACATGAAATTCAGACTAGGTTACAAAAACAACACAGGAACTTGAACAAGCCCCGAAGTCCTACATCGGAGACTTTAGGAAGCCTAAATTCTTTAGGAATCCATAGGGTAGGAATACTAGAGCTACATTGTTTACCATTAGTTCTAATATATTAATGTTAGCGGAATTTTATACCTCATACAAGCTCAGCAGTACAAAAAGGTGAGAAAAGGTACCATATCGAACTTACAAATGGTTGAAAAATGGCCTGTTTTAATAGCTACCAGGCAAGAAGAAATTACATTTCTTTAGGAAAAGAATTCAAGAAAGTACAAACACAAAACAATACTTGAGCAGTTTAAAGCAAAGTTAATGGTTAAAATACACTATGGAAAAAAACAAAGGTAATGAAGATAATATTTCAAGGGTAAGGTCAGAGACAGGAAAATTTGTTTAGGAGAGCAAGGAAAGCATGCAGAGTACGGAAATTAAAAAAAAAAAATGATAGTATGAAAGAGGCTGAAAAAAATATTGTCAGTTCTCTTTGCAATAATCAGGTTCACAAATAACATGAAGTAATATATTAGAAATGAAACACCCAAAATGCTCACAGCTCTGAAGGAGCAGGGAAAACTCCAGGTCACTGATGCCCACTTACAGGGTCCTTCATTTTGATGGGAATTATCCAAAGTTTCAGACAGCATTCATTTAAAACCTCATTACGAATAAAACAGAAGCTGTTTTGCACTGTAGAGCAACCACTCAACAATTTAGGGCAGGAGATGCCAACCCAAACCGCGTCTAACTGAACCTGCAGGGGGATGGAGGCGATCAGGACGTAATTACCTGCACTAATTATCTTACATAACCCCAAGCCGTATCCTGCTCTCACAAAACTGTCATGGGATCTTCAGCGGCAGCCGGCTAAGCCTTTTGCTCGAGGATTTAACTGAGGGAAAGTAGTCCAAAATGCAGTTTTATTAATACGACTAAATACTGTTAGGCGACACGAATTCACTCTAAAGCAAAACAGTAAGACAATTCAGTTCTTTTAAAATACAGGTATTTGAGAAGAGCTTTTTCTTTCAAGTTCTTCACATGTAAGTGGCTATAATTTTTAATTTCTTCCTACAGGAGAAGAAAACTATAACCTTTATCTAAGGGTTTTATTCCAACTCATGAAATACCCAGAAGACTCTAAGACACTTTGCAAAGGCAGCAACCAAAAGAAACACATTAATCTGAACCAGGCTCTTTTTTTAAGGAGAAAATACGGTAGGATTTTAAGAAAAACAGTATTTTAAAAGTCCACCTTATACATTTTCAAAGGTGATCAGTAAAGACTACTTTTATGGACTAAGATGCAGCACTGAGCAAAAATGCTACGAAACGGTAAACAAGCTCCATTATCACACTTTTAAAGAAGGAAAAATACTCATTCTCACACACTGGTAAATCACAACATGAGATACTGAACTATATTCCTCGTGCAGAGCACAGAGGCTGTTGCTTAGCCTTACACTCCAGCACTTCACGTCAATCCACAAGCCCGTGGTTGTTCCTATTAGCAATTAAGCACAATGGAGAGCTCTATGTTGCTACCGAGCCCGTTGAACAATGTTGGCAGCACTACTTTTAGCTAGGACGGTGCGTTACAATTATCACAGTGCCCTCAAGTAGCTCTTAGGGCACTGCTGATGCTTTCCTGACTAATTAAATTACACTAATCTGGTACATGTTTCCAAAACGTCTAAGCAGTACACCGACATGATTAAAAAGTGTTTATTTCACAATAAGCTCATTATTTGTCACAATCAGCATTTTTTTGGCTCGTGTTTTAAGAAGACTGAGAAAAATCATTGCAGTTGCCAAACAAATATCAACAGTCACAATTCAGTTTCTGAAAAAAATATATATACATCAGAAAACCCATGACATTTTTAACCACTTACACTCGCAATTACCCTCTATCTTTTGCAGCTTGAATGTAATCCACTGAATTTGTGTATTTGTAAGAAAAATACCCCACTTTTTCCTGTCCATATCCTCTATATGTCACTCTGCTATGACATCATTTTAGAGAACAAACCTCTCGGCTCCCTCATCCAATTAGCGAGGGATTTTGTTAATTTTAATCTGGCTTCTGGTAAGTGGACACAACTGCATTCATCTCAATTACTGAACTGCAGTCACCATTCAATGATTCAACATAGTTTATCTTTCAAATACTGGACACAGCCCAAACAAATCTCTTGGGAAAGAGCAAGATGCTCACTGTTTTTTTTTAAGATGGGAATCGGAAATTACTATAGTATTTCCTGATTCTCATCTTATGGAAAGCAACATTTGAGAGAATACTGAGAATGAGGTTAAGGTATTTAGACTATTATGGTCCGTTTTCAATGAGTATCTGTTGCCTTCAAATTAATATCAAGCAAAAAAAGGATGCTACTAACATATACTCAACACAAAATCAAATCTGAAGACTGGAAAATTGTGTTTTAAAGGTTTTTACTCTGTGCTTGGAAGAGGTTCAAGGCTATCCTTGCAAATATGTAAAAAGAAACACGTTGCAGAAAAACACAAGAGGGGGAAAAAAATCTGAAATGGAAATGGGTGGAAGAGGAGGAGGGCAGCTTCTAGCCCCTCATCTGTTTAATTAGGCCTAATCAACACCACACAGGATGCCATTAGATTACTAACTCGGCCTTAGCTGCTAACAGGGAAGAAACCCACGATCTTTTAAAACACATTCTGGAAGGTAATCACAAGCATTGCCCTAAAGCGCATTTCTCTGTGAACCCAAGGGAGAAGCGCAAGAAAATTAAGTTTCACGGTGCAACAAAAAGCACAACGTCTGCCAGGGCTCCGAAGGGCCGCGGCACCGGGTGACCTGCCTGACGGTCACCGTTCCGGTCAGCTTTGGAAAACGCACACGGCTACACGCAGACAGCGCCGGTATTTCAACTGTTTCTGTACAAGGTGTATCTGCCTCCTGACGGTCACTTCCAAAAGCAAAGGCTTTGTCCTCCCTCTGCTCTATCTGTTCACCTCTCAGCGCCGAAATCCTCCTTGGAAGCTGCTTTGCAGAGACTCAGGAGCTCAGAAAGACACTGTGTCAACTTACAGATTCTTAGGCCTACGGGTAAGAACAGTCATCCAAAGATAGCTTGAATGTATGGTGGGAAATACATTTTGCAATATACACTCAGCAGAAACAAGAAAAATAAAAGTAAAGCTTTCTGAGAACTGTTCGTCTTTGGCAACTATGTCTAAAAGCAATGAAAACAAACAAAAATTCCTTGCCTGCAAAACATGAAATTTGATGTGCAGTGGAACAAGTCCATTCCATCACACCAAAAATATACACTTATCTTTAGGGGAAAAAAAAAAAGCTTTGGGAGAATTATCCTTGCCTGCATTCATTGAATTTATGACAGTATTTTGTGCACTCTCCTCACACCATGACAGTTAACTTTGCAGTACAAAACTAATACTTAGAGACGAAAAATATCTGGAAAGGAGCCCAACGTGATATTTTTTAAGCAGCGGAAAGCTCGCGACGCAGCAAGGGCTACACCAGCCTCGGCCTCACTAACCACACCAAGAGCCGCGAGCGAATAAATAGAAACTGCGCCCGGAACAAGCGGGACGGAGTAATTTAGAGCTGTGGTGCAACATCCCCGCGCGTCTAGTGAAACTGAAGCAGGGAGGAATAAGGAGGAAGGAAGGAATACTGAGGAGAAAGGAAGCGGGGATGGAAGGAAAAGGAGAAAAGGGGGCACACAAGGGAAGCGACAGAGCAGCTCCCGGGCGCTCCCCCTGCTCCCATTGCCCCGGAGCGTCTTTCCAAGCGAGGCTGCGGGACCCCTGTGCCGTTAGCCGGCACAAGCCGAGCCTTTATAGCAAAACATTTAATTAAGCGCATCCAGCGCGGGCGAGGGGGACGGAGGGGGGACACGTGCGGCTGCCCCTTGCACCCCCCGGCGCGGCGGGCGTTAGGATGAATAACAACAACCGAGGGACACGCAGACGGGCGCCGAGGGCAGCGGGCGGCCGCGGCTCCCAACTTTTGTCTGGCGGCGGGCG
>JAWLRI010000412.1:2484143-2501437 GCA_034781795.1 Crypturellus tataupa
GAGAAACTGCTTTTTTTCCCTTTTTTTTTTTTTTCTTCTTTTTTTCTTCTTTCTTTTTTCTTTTTTTTTTTTTAAGGTAATTTATTTTTTTACTTCCGCGAGCCGAGCTGGCCTCGCCTCAGCAGCGAGCTGGGTAAGGCCAGGGCCGCCCCTCAGGGGAGGCTGCCGCACCAACGGCTTCAGCTTTTACCTTCAGTTGATTTAATTTCCAGAGGCGGAAAGTTCGCAGTTCTGTGATGCTGTTTAGCGCAGGAAAAAAAAAAAAAAAAAAGAGAGAGAGAGAAAAATCTACCCGCGCTTTTAGCGGTTTGTTTGATGCCAAGGGGTGTCTGTTGGGAGTGGGTGAGAGGATCTGGCAGGGTCCGTCCATGCCAGTCGCTGTCCCTCTGTGTGGGGCTTTGGAGGCTCTTTTGACCCCAGTAAACACCCATGTGCCACATAATCCATCTTCTTTGCCTTGACAAGCGAATGCAAACACTACTTTTAGGCGTAATTGTTGTTGTGCCTTGGAAGGGGAAGGGGCTTTCACAGCTGACCAGTCCTGAATAGCGCTCCTGCACCATTGGGCCGGCCTGAGCAGCGAAAGGATTAGCCTGAAGAGCTGCTCCGCTGCCTCCCTGTTTTTTTTAACAGCTGTGGTGACAAGTTGCAAAGAAATCAACAGCAGCAGGTGGCTGGAGGTGCCTCTCCTTCATTGGGCGCGTTTAAATAGTGAAAGATGCGGAGGAATGCGCGTTAATGCAGAACGCTTGGTGCTGCAGTGCTAAAACTTAAGTGCAAGAAGTTTAAAGAAATATTTCTCTTAAGCACTTTTAAATTAATTTCACACCTTGATGTCAAAAAGCAGCGTTTTCAAAGTTCGAGTGCAGAGAGCAGATACGGTTACAAGATCATCATGTACCCAAATATAATGTTCTGGCAGAACACTTGTAAAAGCAGGAGGGCAAAAAAAGAAAAGCATCTCTGCCACATCTGTGTGATATGTCAAAGATAAGCTAAGCAGAACTTTGATTAATGTGTAACAGAGCCTCGTAATTTAAGCTTTAAAACTTCTGATGGTTCTATGGCACGAATGAGTCTTATTGGTTCTTATGGGGCTTTCTGAAGGCTTCCCTACATTTCTGATGAAAGCATCTCATAAGGATTTAACTTTCAAATATGGGAAGATATCAAAAGCAGCCTGCTGAGGAATACAAATTAGTCCTGAGTAACTGAATGTCCATATCTTTTTTTTTTTTTTTTTGCCTTTAAATGTTATAGTGAATGTTGTTTAATTTCTCCATCTCAGAGAGATGTCAGATGTTAAGTCAGATGACAAGGCTATTTTTTTATTTATTTTAGCCTTGCTAAACATGCTTCTTTTTTCAGGGGTGTGGTGGGTGTCACTGCTTAGTGACACTTATTAAGAACTATGACTTAGTCACCACCCCACCAGGAGCAGAACGTCTCTGTGTAGCTTATGCCAAGCAAACCATAGGAATAGCTCTTTAAACACAGTTGGAACTTAAAATATCTTTTCTCTTGCAGCCTCTCAAATTTTAGGGTGATATTTGTTTTGTGGGTCTCTAGTTTTTATGAGTTTCTGTAGCTCTTTTCAGAGAGCTCAGAAAAGTGACTCTAACAAGATCAATATGCCATTCATTGTCAGTTTTGACTCAGCAAGCTAATCTTGTAATATATTTAGTACTTGCAAATCCAGGATTTTCCCTGTATCTAAATGGCAGAGCAGCATAATGCGCAGTGCGCCGCTTCTGGGAGGCTGAAGCAATGTGTTGAGGTAGGGTAGGGAGAGGGAAAATGAGCCTGACGAATCTTGCAGCTTTGAGTAGCATGCACTGAAGGTCATTAGACATCCTGCCTGCAGTGGCAATGCAGTTTTTCTGCAACCGCCTGATAGAGAGGGTTGCCAAAAATTGGAGGAGTTTAATATCCCTCAGAAAAAAAGGATTTTTTTTCCCTCACCTAGCATGAACATGAAGATATATCTTATATTTTCATTTTAATGGTTCGTTGTGGCATTTATTTTGTTCATTTAGGAAAAAGAAATCTGCCTTTTGAGTGTCTGAAACTGGTGCTTAGTTCATGTGTCATCAAGTTGGAAACTGCAGGAAAGCAAAGAACCATCTGGAGGCTTTGGGAGTTTGGGGGTGGGAGGGGGCAGGTTTGTGCTTAAGAGTACTATCAACACAGGAAAAGCTGTGAACAGTGTTTCAGCTTCAAAAATATGTCAAGTGTGCTAGACATTTTGTCCATTTCCTGTTTTTTTTAACCATCTTCTTTCCATAATTAGGAAAGGTACCAAAATGAAAGAAGTAGACAATATAAAAACTGTGAAGGACGAATGGTAAGTGCTGATCATCCCACCACACACGCATCTTTTTTTTCTCTTGCTTTCTCCTATTGCTGTCTGTGTGTCTTGTCATGACCTTTAAGCTTGTATGTATTTGAAACAGAAATACGTATTTAGGAGGAGTTACTGGAGAAGTGATTTGAATTAAATATCTAAGAGTACAAACTGAAATAGAATTAGTGAAGTCTTAACGAAAGACCTGATTTCAAACTAACATATCTTCTCTTTGCTGGTTCCTCACTGCTTAAATAATAGTTGCAGTAACTAATAGATCTATTGGAGCAAACGTTTTTGTTGCTATTATCCTCCATAACTGAGTTTTTTTGTGATTAAACTGTAAAGGACATCTGTAATTAAAGAAGAAAGGATTCTTTGTTTGCTTTATGCAACTGCTGCACATAAATTGGAGTTTTCAAGAGGCAGATTGTTGTGCTTAAAGATTTTTTGCATACCTGGAATGTTTCCTAGATGCGAGAAGCTGCACAAACACTTTTACTTAAAATAGAAAGGCAGGCTTACAAACTGCTGGCCCACTGTGGGCCTCCACATTCAATGTGAAAGTGACGGTTTTTCAGTTATGCTTTTGAGGTAAACTAGATTAATGCTTCAAGCTTTTTTTGTTCCGTTAGAAAATTAAAACTGTCAAAACTTATTTCGTGATGTCATTGAGATTTTCTTTTGTTTAAAGTCACTGATTTTACTGTTATATAAAGGCAGTGCTAACAATAGTTGTTTTTTTTCTTGTGCACACGTCCAAATGCTTTTCAAGTAAACATTGTTCTTTTCAAATTTAATATAGAGTTTCATGTAAAACTATTTTTTGTCAAGAGCTACAATTTATTGAATTGTTTAAAATAGACTTTTTCTGAATTTCCAATAGAAATAACTTCTGCAATATTTATCAAAACTTGTATAATCCTCTTACTAACCATGCAAAGAACATAAACTGAAAGACATTCATTCTGGTTGCATATTCCTGTATTGGTTGGTCACATATCCAGTGTTCTATAAAAGACATGGATAATGCAGCTTTTTTTAATACTCTTTCCGTCTCCAGGATATTTAATCTTCTATTGTATTTCTTCAACATGCTCAAGTTGTGTTGAGCAAGTTGTGTTCAGGTTTCTGTAAGGTACTCTCAAAGGCAGGAATAGTAGTTCCGTGCTGGGGCTGGGATTGGGAGGTCTTGAATGGGGAGAAGTAAATGCTAGGGGAATTTTACTGGATGTACGTTTTAAAAAATTATGGTAAAGGAAGTTACCCATTCTGGCAGGAAAAAGGTTTAAGAAAAGGAAGGCTTTTTGGAGGTGTTTGATTAAATGTTTGATGACTTGAATTAAAAGTTCAAATTGCCCAATTTTCATTCCCTGCTCTGATGCCTAGTTTAGAAGCTTCTGCTTCACCTTTTCTATAGTCATTCTTTATACTGTGCTTCTGAAGTGCCAGTAATAGACACCAGTTAGAGATTTGCAAGTCTTTTTCAGAAAAGGCACAATGCAGAGCTGTACCAGAACTTTTAAGACCAGCTAAGTTGAATGCAGGGGAACAAATGCTTTGTACCTGCAGGTATTGAATTTCTGGGTGGGTTAGTTCTATTTTCTATTGTATTTTCTGAGAAAACAAACTCATTTCTGAGTCTTTGTTTTGCAGGAGGTGTAAATCTGGAAGTGGTGATCAAATTCTGAATGGCACAGATCAAAACTGTGACTATTTTGTTGATAAGCTTTTTGAAGAAGCTCAGAAAGTTGGTGCTATATGCATGCCCCCAGCTACAGTCAAGAATCAGGTAGGTGAAGGAAAAAACACATTTAACATGATAGTACCTGGTAGCACACTGGAAAGCAAATGCAAGAATTGCATCAGTCTTATCCAGTCCATCTGTAAAGACACATGGAAGTCAGGCAAGCATTGGAAAAATCTCTATGCTCTCTCATCTATGTAACTTGCATTGGTTCATGCACTTTTGCTTTATTGGTAAAAAGAGTGAATTGATCATAGTGTGCAAGAATGCGAGAAGTTAGCACAAAATAAATTGCCATATGGAATGCTCTCTCTCTAACGTTTCTTAAACAGTTGCAACCTTTTACAGGCTTTATGCCTTTTCAACAGATTACCCAAGCAAAAGAGAAGAAATTCTGTTCACAGTTTGCACATGCTGTGTGTTTATGTAGCAATCATCTTCTAACAAGTCAAACTGTGCATAAACAGAAGGAGGAGAAAAAAATACTGTCAAGTACTACAAAGCCAAGTTCAAACTAATTTCCAGCTGAGGTGAATTCTGCATTTGTGTGTGCTTCCTATGCCATACACGTGGCCATGTACCTGTCAAGGCTATGTAATTTCAGGAGTCAGACCTCAATGACCCTGTGCTTCCTCAAATGGTACAATGTAGGAATGGGAAAAAATGATTCCAGATCTATCCCTGTTGAAGTTGGAGAGATTTCAGTAAACAGTGTGAAGGCTGCATGTTGAAGAAGTAAATGTTTTCTGACAGAGGAATTTATTTTTCAGACCTGATTTTTTTCATATACTCAGGATTTCCAGAGTAACATAAAAATATGGCTGTCTAAAAGTTAGGTTTTTGAGTAACTGTTCCCACTTTTTCTGAATAAAAGGCTTCTGCATCAATGCTTTAAGTGCCCCATCTTTAGAATATCCTTCTGAATGGCCAAAGCAAGGCAGCAACAAACCCAGCTGGACTCTGCTGGCAGTTGGTATTGCAGGCACCACATGTTCAGGCTCTCAAATTAGAGCTCTTGAAGAACTGCAGCAGGTTGACATCTTCAATCTTCTCTTTTTCCTGCTGGGAGAAAGCAGTGTTCCTGGCCTGGGAAAGCATGGGGATGAGGGAAGGTTTATTTCTAACTCTGACTGAGAGATGATACTTGGGAATGTCATTTACCCCTTGCAGTTGACCCAGCACCAACAGGCAGAGCAAAATAGATTATAAGTGAGCATTCTGTCTTTCTCTTTTTCTTTTTCTTTCCTTTTTTTTTTTTTTTTTCTGTCCACTCAGTAAACGGATTTAAAAACACAGGGGACTCTATGTCAAGCAGTTCTTACATCTGTTACATAATGAGAATTTGTTCTTATTTTACAGGTTGATATAATTATTAAACTTTGGAAAAATGGATTTACAGTAAATGATGGTGAACTCAGGAGTTATGCTGATGTTGCAAACCAACAATTCTTGGACTCTGTTAAAAAAGGGTACGTGAGCATCTGTGTATTGAGTCAGCCTGCATTTAATATGTTTTGGAGAGCAGCTTGCTCACACTTTAAAGCTAGATGTTTTTTGACATAGCTGCTTAGCTTTGCACTGTGGTGGCACTGCAGGAGTGTTGGCTATTGCCTCTCTTAAGTTCCTGCAGTGTTAATGGCTGTTTTAACATCCGTGGGTTTAGCAGCTTCGTGTTGCGGTAGCGGTGCGCTTGCTGATGAGATGGATAAAAGCAAGTGTTGGTAGGAGGCACAGCAGGTGCAGGATGAAATACAGGGCAAGTGAGAAAGCCTGCTAATAGCTACCACTCAAATGATGCTTTAACTAACAAACTCGATCCACAAGTGGTTGATCATTTCATTTTTATGGCCTTTTTTGTTTTCCTATTATTGATAAAAAGCTTCCATTAAATGAGCACGGTTGCTGTGTGTTACAGAAGTTCTGATCAGCCTTTGGTTTCTTTCTCTAGTGCAAACTGGTCTCTTTTGCAAACTCTCCTTAATCCTACTGTTAATGACTGGCAGCATGCTGTAATCTCCCTTCCACTGTTTGCTTGTAGAGATGTTAAGTAATCACAAGGTGGTTCCCACATAACTGGTGGAGAAGCCTTCGGTATAGTCCATATACTAGCTAGGTACCCCCACCCAAAAATGTGGTATCTGCAGCAGAGCTCCTAAGTGACAGCACTACTGTGTTCTCCTTAAAGCAGGTAACACATCACCAAGGCAATGCTATTTCCATGAACAGGGGAGCTATTAGTTATGATTTAATTTTTGAAAAGCTGAAATTCATGTTCATCTGTAATTAAACACATATGTTTCTAAACTCAGTCTTTCTCTATAAAAGTCGAGTGTGTTTTATTTTATTTTACTACAGCAGTTATACAAAAATCTACTGCATCTGTGTCTTAGTACTATTTTTTGCACATTCTGTGGGGTTTTTTGTGTGATAGCTGCTGAGTAAATTTGAACATCATCCAGCAATTCTCATGCAGTCTATTTTTTTATTCTCTTTCTAGTTAATGTGCAGATCAAGAATTTGAAATTTTCTATGATGTGCACTTAATATAGCTCTTAGTAAATGCTTTTACTTATGAATTAAACACCTTATGAGGATGAACATAGATATTAATTATTAATCTACTTTGTGTACTGGAAGTGGTATCATAATTTTTTGATATGCATTTCTTTCCTTAAGGGAACTGCCTTTTGAGCTACGAAAAATTTTTGATAAGGAGGAGGTAGATGTGAAAGTGGAAGACAAGAAAGATGAATTGTATTTATTGTCAAAAAAGCCACTGTTCCATCCCTTTTCTGGACATGGTTACAGATTAGGAAGGTAAGTAGTGTGACATGATCTGTGACTTGAAACAAACTATACCTATACTAAAGGGTCCTATGATAACTCAGGTTGAGAAGGACCTCGGGGGTCTCCTGCCAACCGCCTGCTTAAAGCAGGGTCTGTTGAGGCTGCTCAGGGTTTTATCCAGTCAGGTCTTAAAACCCTCCAGATCAGTGCTGAATAGCGGGGGTCATCTGTTCCCCAAAACCTGCTGCCTGTGCTTTTGTTATATGGCTGGGATGTTCTTGGCCCTCTCTGCTCAAGACCTGAACATTGGCAGTGCTTTCTGCGAGGGCTGGTTCCCACTGAAAGGCTTTTCACTCTTCTATTCCATAAGGTAACTGGAAAGCACCTTTAAAGCTATATGCATATTGTTTTGTGTGAGAAAAGGGGGAATATGACATTCTCATTGTGCAAAATATCTTCTTATTTCGTTCCTTTTATAAGATTTTTTTTAGTATTCTACCATATGTTTGTTGTATATTTATTTATAACTTTTTAGCATGTTATACTGATTCTTCCTCGTTTATTCCATGTTTCTCTTATGACTGGGGAGGGCCAACTACTGATGCCAGTGCCAAAATTGGACTTGATTTATTACCAAATGGCACTGTATTTTGGAAGAATGTTGTAGAGGGACAAGCCAAGAGTTCACGTGTCATCCTCTAATGTTGCTTATTCTGGCCAAATGATCTTCACATATCCCTGTCACGTAAGATTTGTGTACTTTTAAAAACAGACTTTGGCTTAGGGAACATACCATATGGCAAAGACTAAGTGGTTCCAGGCTGGCTTAGAGAAATCAGTATATGTTTCATCAGAAATCCATGTGTTGTACTTTCCATTCAGTTGCTGTAGGTCTGGGTAGGTGAGATCAGTAGAGGAAAGCTTCCCAAGAGGAGCACGTAAGGGGAGATGAGATGTTGCAAGACTTCCTTCTGGTAGCAGCAAAGTTCTGAGCAAACAAGGGTCAAGAATTTAATACTATTTAATCCAGAAGTAGACAGGGATATAGGAAAAGGGAAAAAGTGATCTATAAATGTGCTGGGTTTTGCTGCTGACATCAGTACTAAATGTCAGCTTGTTCACTTGCTTGTCTTGCTCTGTCATGCCTACAGCAAGGAATGATCTTGCTTCCCAGTAGATTCTGGAAACCTGCTATTTTATGCATTTCAGCTGGCTGGTTTTGTGTGCTGAGATGTGTTACAACTTGCTCAGTATATTTGTTCATTATAGACTGGATAACATACCTTTTTCCCCATTAAACTTTTTTTTTTTTTAATAGTCCTTATCGTTTTCCTACTAGTGTTTCTTGATAGATGGATTATATAGGTGGATGAACTTTGTGCTCCTTATATGAATCTGTCTGTTACTGGCTCACTGCAAGCTCTGCTTGAGGAGAGGCAATGGAACTAGAACAGGTTTTTTTATACATGTAAAACTCATCTGCGTTTGATCCTTTTCCCTATGTTATACAGAGGAAAAAAAATGAGACTTAGAAGGTATGTTAGAAGAGTAATGAATCTATGCAAGTAAAGGGTTTATTTCTTCTGTTTTATCCACTTCTGCGCAGCTGCATTTAATGGCTTGCGCAAGATTCACAACCATGTTTCTTTGTTCAACTTAACTATGCATTTTAGAGTCTACCTCCAAAGTATGTTAATGAAAATATTGACAGAAAACCCTTGTAGCAAAGTAGACTTGCATCGTAACCTCATTAGGGTAAAACACTGTGTGTGAAGCTTCTTAACCCTTAGTCTCGGTAAGATACAATTATCTCAGGGTTTTTTTCTCTGAAAAATGACTAGAGATTCTCATGTCTCTTCGATGTTTAGTTTATAAGATTATCAAAAGAAGATGCAACAGAATAAGGAAGCCTTTAAGACATGATGCTGCTTTGAAGTCAGGTTAATAAGACTTTAGTTCCTGGTTTGTGGCTTTAGTCAAAGCTCTTACCACTAGATGGCTTTATCTGCCAGCTCTACAAGGGCAAAGCTGCCAAGTATAGATGTGCTTTAAACCCTGGTATCTCCTAACTTTTCCTTGCAGGTCAGCTTTAACTGTTGACTTCAGTTTTATTCCACATACACTTGCTATTAGAAGGATCATTTCCAGCACCTAGTAAAAATTCTTGAGATATGAACACGAAAGAGGAGATTTGGCTCAAGAATTGCACCAGAGTTTGTATCTGCTTGAGACACCCATGTTAGAATGACCACTGTGATTAATGGGTTCATCCTGGAACCAAACCCCACCAGGCAAACTGATCATTTCTGGACTGATGGTGTGACTTGGACATTTTATTCATTCTGCTTCTCTCCAGCTCTGCAGGACCACTAGGCTTTATCAGAGGTTAAACACAAACAGAAACAAAGAAGAAATATGGATGGGAGCCAAGTAGACACAGGTGCCTAATGCGTTACCTATCGCTGGAGCACCAGCATGTCTTACAGATGTTTCTCTTGGCATATGTTCACTTCTACTTCTTGCTCCCCAGCTGATTTCTGTATAATGCAGAGCAGTGAAGTCTGTGCCCCTCTGGTGCCTCCAGTCCCAGTGAACATCCCTTATTCCTCACATGGGAATGAGATTCCCTGGTTCTCATTCTTTTCATGCAGTTTCAATGGGAGAAATTAGAACTGCCTCTATTCTTGGCAGGCAGCCTAGAAATTGGAATGCTCACCTAGACAGTGAAGGATTCTGAAATACATTTTTTAATACCTCTCATGAGAAGGGTGTGAGTCCAAGAGTCCAACTATGTTTTATTTATTTTTAGGATTAGTCTTTAACAAAGACTAATTTTTTTATTTTTTTAATAAATAGGTGGCATTGTCTTTTCTGCTTCTTGATTAAACTAGCAAACCTACAGGAGCAAAATGATGCTGGGGTTGTTTGTGAAGCAGATGCAATAGTTTTAAGTGCCTTTTGTTACTGACTCCTTGCTCAAGGAACAGTAATGGATATATTTTCAGTGCGAAGATAAAACTTCCTCTGCAACGACTGTGAAGCACTTGTGTAGTCAGTGACCATGGCTGAGCTGAGAAATGGTAACTCCTTAAATTGCTGCTGTTATTTTGCAAGCAAACAGCTGGTTGTACTTACAGACATTGAGGATATGCTTCTTGGATCAGGCCTTATTGATGATTTAAGCCATGCATGCCAAACAAGCTTAGTCCTGAGGTGCTAAGTTGCAGATATCTCTTCAGAATCAAAATTTTCACCAGTAAATATGCCTAGATGTTTTTCTTTCCTTCCCTCCACCAAGCACTGTGCACTTGGACAGAGTTCTCTGTTCTGTCAGGTCCTTTGGGGATCGTTAGGAATGCTGAGCTATCAAAAGTAACCCTGGAAATCAAAACCGAAGTGCTGTGTGCATTATCCTGCATTTTTACATTAAACCAATTCTTCTGACAGATAAATAGTGACTCTGACCTGAAACGGGTGATGCTGGGGTCTAAATCAAGGCCAACAACAGTCAGTTAAACTGAATTACTCTAGTTACAGTGAAAATTGAGCACACTAATTTGATGCATACCTGAAAGTTTCACCTGTGTGACTGGAGTACAAAAGATGAATGAAAAATCTTCAAACCCTCTCACTTCTCTTGTGTGTTTGTATTTAATCCTTGGTTTTTTTTCTTTCCACCATGTAAACACATGTTCTGTGAACAATCTAAAACTTTTAATATTGTAGTCTTCAGGAGAAGATACTGACATATAAAAATTTGTTTAAAATCCAACATCTGTGTTAGTATTCCTCTGTTTCTTCAACAAAAGGAAATCCTTGACGCTTATTGACTGAGGGTAGAAACCTCCAGAAGCAGTGGTGTGAATGGAGGTTCAGACTCCCAGGTGACCTCAGGTGACATAACCTTGTGTTGCCTTTTCTTTTCAGTGCAACTCCAAGGATCGTTTCTAAAGCAACAGATGACCACCAAGAAGCTGACAGCCAAAGACCTCTTCCATTAGTACCCTTAAATGACTTGGAACCTATCACAAGTATCCAGATCTGGTTAGCTGATGGAAAAAGGATAGTGCAGAAATTCAATGTTTCTCACAGGTAAGATTTCTTTTTGCACTGCCCTATGCATTTGCATGAGAACTATTTATCCTACAAGTGTATGTGCAATAGATCTCTACATTCTGTAAGTAATAATTATGGCACCCCCCTTCTGTTTACTTAACAACAGAGAACTATTCAGCTGATACTGAATACTTGTTTTTTTGAGAAAATAATCAATTTTTATTTGACAGGATGGGAGTGTAAGGGGAATGTACAGTGACATTGTTAGTGCATAACAGTTGGTAAAAATCTGCCCAGGAAATTTTAGGCCTTTCTCGTAGCTTATTGCAAGTAAAGGTAGATGCATTGTTCATTACTGGAGGAGGGAGTTCAGCAGAATTCTTGCACAGCTTTTGGGATGACAGATATTTCACAAAGTGAGTACATCTGGAGCAATTCAAAAAATAAAAACAAAGCTCGTCATTGAGCAGAAACTGTACCACAGATGTTGAGTTCTAGCACATCCACTTGTATCCCTTCCAGCATGCAGAGAGAGCTGGAGGATGTGACTTAGATTTGAGCCAAAGGAGCCTCTGGGGAGGGACAGAGTCAGTGCATTAGGCAGGAGGGGTTATTCACCTAGATGTCAGCTCTGTCAGCAAAGCCGGACTAGAAGGCATCTAGTATATTTAATTCTCATTACTAAAACTTCCAGTTTCCCAAAGAGACTTATTAATGGTAACATCAGAAGTGTCAGCCCAGCATGTGTGTGCTGGGACTTTGAGAAAGAAGGTGGGATTAACTATTTAAATTGCAGAACTGCTTTCTTAAACACCTCAAATTTGTAATTTGCTGCTCCAGTACTGCACAGTCATGTAATACTGAAATGACGTGTTGTCTGTGCTGCACTGTGATGCAATTTGAAGAGATCATAGGCTGAGCACAATCTAGGCTGCTGTTAAGGAAAGCTAGTATGCTTTGCATCTGGGCATAATCTTAGCAGTTGCAAGCTAATGATTATAACTCTTTGCCTTAAGTTATACTGCTTTGTTACGGTTACCTCTAGAAGCCTGAAGTATGAACTGAAACACTGTTGTGATGTACTGAAGAGTCAGTTGCTATTTTGATTATAAATCCATAAGTGGAGGCCTCACTACCTTTATTATTCCAAGTTTGCTTTCATCTTTATGGTAAATAATAGTGTGAAAAGGTGCTAGGTGCTCTTGGAGAAAACAAGTCTGACATAAGGAAGAACATGACATGAGGAAGAACCTCTTTCCTGTGAGGGTGCCAGAGCCCTGGCACAGGCTGCCCAGAGAGGCTGTGCAGTCTCCTTCTCTGGAGATCTTCCAAACCCGCCTGGATGCCACCCTGTACCATGTACTCCCTGTTGGAGTAGGGAGTTTGGACTAGCTGATCTCTAGAGGTCCCTTCCAACCTCAACCATTCTGGGGTTCTGTAATAAGCTGCCTTGCTGGTGTGATGCTCTTCTTAGGACAAGCTTAGAGTGAATATACTATAATGATGTAGGTTCTTACCATGTGGCCATCATGTTCCTGGGCTGTGTATATACTATGTGCCTATGGTCTAACAAGGAATAGGGAAAAGTCCTTGTCGGGGCTAGATCCTGAAGTTAGGACTGCAAATAAGGCAGTAGCACCCTGCATCAGAACAGAAATTCTCCCCTTTTTCAGTGGGAGGAGCAGACAAAAATCTCCTATTTGTAAACCAATCTATAACCTGTAGGACCAAAATGAACAGTGACCAGGAATTAATAAGATAGAGATAGTATCTCCATGTGGCCAATGGAGAGGAGCTTGGTCATCTGTACTACTAATTATTGGAATCGCTTTCACCCAGACCATGTAGCATTCTCCCAAACTCAGTTCAGGAGATACACCAGGTCAGGGACCATTCTGTGTAGGCAGTAAACCCAGTGAGCTTCCTGACTTATGGGGGAAGGAAGAATGAGCTTAAAAATTTGCCTCTGGGCAGACTCTGCCAGTTGGGCATTGGCACTATTTATTTTCTGGGTATGGATGTATCCTGTCATCTTCACTTTCTAATCAAACTGCTCGGTCCAGACTCTTCCTTGTTATTACAAAGCTGTCTTGCTCCTTGTTTTTCAGAGATTCAGGCTGTCTATTAAGGGGCCATGAATTCGCTTCTGCTTTGGTAGGAGGAGACTATGTTTAGACTTAATTAATATTTGGCCAAGTTTTGCAAGACTTCTTAAATTTTTATTACAGTGCTGCTATACACATTACACACGAGGGACTTGCTTATTCCAGCTTATGGTTGTAGAGACTGCAGCTCAGAGCTCTGCCAGCTGTGAAGAAATGTGTGAGCTGCAGTGAAACATCTGGGTTCCTGGAGCAAAATGCACCCATCTTTGCCCCTTGGGATTGCCCTGAGAATGTTGGAGAAACCTTGGTCCTCCCTCTCAAGTATTCAGGCCCTTCAAGTGGTCCAGCCCTTCTCTATTCCTCCATAGCCATCTCCTTGGGGGGTTATCAGAAACCTGGGCCATCAGGCTCTCCTGTGTGAAACAGGAGTGTCATTCTGTTCTTGGTAGCTCTGTGTATTGTGTGTATATTGTGTTTTGTATTTGAGTACTTAATGTCCAATTTTCTTTTTTTCCCCTCTTCTCAGAATAAGCCACATCAGAGACTTCATCACAAACTACCAAGGATCACAGGGAGGAGTTCCCTTTACACTGACTACTTCTCTGCCCTTTCAAGAGCTGCGGGATGAGACACTCACGCTAGAGGAAGCCAAGCTGCAAAACGCTGTCGTCGTTCAGAGAGTTCAGAAAACAACTGAGCCTTTCAAACACTTATAGTGAAAAAACACCTAAAAGTGACTGTAGAACTACTGCTACATCTGAAGGACCTCTCAAGAATAAGCAAAACAGCGCAATCAAAAGCATGACAGCAAATTAGATTTTAACTTGCCAAAAGCTACTCACAAACAAAACTAGACAAAACCAAAAATGTAACCAGCAATATCTGGATGCACTATGATCCTCAATTAGCTGCACTCTTAGCAAAAAGTGTGCTGTGCTATAGTCTGCTATAATAGAAGTATCTTTGACTCATTTCTGTGGTGAGAACCTGGCTATAATGTAGCAGAAATAGCTGTACAACAGGATCCTCTTTAGAACTTCCTTAGATAGATAAGCTTTGCCAGCCTGTTCTTTAAGGAGCATCTAGGTGAAATGGTACTACTCTAAGACTTTACTACTACTAATAGCACCTTGTAAGGAAAACGTTATTTATTTTTGCACTTTGGACTGAAATGAAACTAAACTGTCTGGTTTCACCTATTTTTCAGTGTAAGCTGCTTCAGTTTGCATTCTTCTTAGTCTTGTTTAGGCAACAGATGCTGCAGGGAAGCTTACGTTTGAACTCTAAATAACTTGAAAATATTCTACAGTATCGGTATCTTTAGGTTTTAACTTCTACAGTGTGAATGTTCCATAAAGTTTTCATGTGGTAGGTGCATGTGTGAGAAGATAAAAACGAGGTAGTCTGGTGCATTCTGCATATGAAGTGCCTCAAAATTAGGCATTATTACTAATGGCTGAAGTGGTTTCTGCCTCCCTCATGTTCTGTCATAGGTGTTTTACAGGGTGATGTTAAACTACCTAATTCACTAGAAGGAATAGAGAACCACTGCTAGCCTTTTCTCACCTAAGCTTTTCTTTTTATGGAGTTTACAGGCATAGTGGCTTAGAGGAATATAGCTGTTTCTGTGTTATATATCCATTTTGTCCTCGAACAACCAGCTGTGGGGTGCACTGGGTGCATGTGCCTGTGTTTCAGAGATGTTCAAAATCCTCATTTGAAAGTCAGGGTTTCTCCCACCCTATCATCTTCGTTTTTCATCCAAGTTTTATTTTGCTGTTTGTATTTTGGGGGTATAATATTTGGAGCCAACCACTCCAAATTTTGCTGAAGGAGAAATCAACATAAAGACTAAATATCCTGAGGATTGTACTTGCTAAGTAGCACGTGGGTTTGTGAATGGAACTGGAGTCTCTGGATAAGACTCTGCCTGGGGCCTTCCATGAATGGTCACTGGTTTATGCTACCTGCACAAATATTTCCTCTGCATGGCTGACTGGAAGACGGGTTTGCAGTTTCCTGATTCTGTTTTAAATAGAAGATGACTTACTGGAGTGACTTGAATTCTTCCTAAAACTCATGTTACTTCAAACTAGGCTAGCACTTAATTTATTCATAGGGTTGTAAAAGTGTACTTTGTTTTAGCATCTCTCCAGCTCCACATTAGGGCAGTTGATGAAAGTCAACTGCACAAGTGTCTATTGAGTGCATTCAAAATGCAGATCTCTGAAAACGAAGTAGTTCTTTACAGATAGTTTATAGCAGTTGCTGTGTCATTCAACTTTATAACTAAATAACTGAATTTTGCTTGCTCTTATGCTGACTCCTGTTACATAAAAAGTCTGCCAGATCTTCTGTAGTAGGACCAGTCAAATACACTATTAAAACTGAAGAGATAAATCATGTAGAGAGCTCCAGTTCTTAGTTTGGAGAGCTTCCTGAACAGTGAATTTTATTATCGAATGCCTTTGAATTTGTTTTAATGTAAAAGTAAGTGTGAGAGAACCACACATTCTTGGTCATTAAGTCCAATGTTCTTATCCAGAAGGTGCATGAAACCTCAGAGTAGCAGTATACTCCTCCTGCATGTGCAACATAGAAATTTAGTGAAAAAATAATGTAAAATTAATTGAGATTGGGGGAAGGGAATCCAGTTTTAAAATAGGTCAAGATCTTGCTCTTTATCACAAGATCATGTTATTGGAAAGTAGTTGAGTATTTAATATTCCAACACTCATTTGCGTCTGCTATCAGTATTTAAGAGACTGGATAGCTTGATTCTACTTAACTATACATTTGTTCTACTCAACTGGTTATGGCTGCAACTTTTGCAGACTTGAGTGTGTCTGTGATCTGAGAGCATCATGTGAGTGGAGTCATCTTAATAGAAATACAAAATGAGATCAGTTCTTTAAAAAGTCAAAGTAATATTGACTGCTTAATCCCATGTTAGACTAGAAGGTGCTTTAAATAAAAGGGGGAGGCAACAAGCCAGGCTTAGATAATTTATTTGCTATTTTGGAGAAAAATGTGGAAGAGCCCTGTACCTGGTACTCTTTTCAAACAGCTAGCTGGGTTTTGGTCAATTTGTAGAGGGGGATTAAATACCTGTAGAGTCTGAACAGTCTAATCCCGTGCTCAGTGCTGTGGACAGCTGCTGTGCATTGGTCAAACAGCATTAAAACCAGCCTGAGGAATGCTCAAGTCTGTGAAGCACACAAGTGTTCAGGGTTAATCATCGTTTCTTCACAAGCCATCGCTGTTCTTGCATGTAAGTAAATCCAGTGCCTTAGTATAATATACAGCAAAACTGAAATAGCCTTTTAACAAAACAAAAAAAATCCCTAGGGTGGAAATATGTGTAAATGTAAGTAAGGATTTAACGTGTATGTTATGTGAAGAAAAGAGAAATTTGATCTTGAAATTGGATGATTCCTGTCCTGAAATTAAATGTGTTCAACTCGTTTGGCTTAGTATTTTAGAAGAAATTATGTTGTGGAACTGCCTGAGCTTCACCTCTCCTTCTAGGGTGAACTATCCTTGGCCTTTAGGACCCCTTGTAGCCTAAAAGCTTCACCGGTTTTTAATGAGTCTTGCTAAGCCGTAAATTGAGCTTTGCATTGAAACCACTTAACAAAAGTGAGCAAAAAGCGCAGCTCTGATCTCGTTCTCGAACGAGAACTTTTTCGCATGCCGCATTGCAAGCTCCTTGGTGTTTTCTGCCCAAAAAGGCTGCAGAGGGGATGAGCACTAATAACGGAGCAGCTCCGGGCACGGTGGCTGCGCTAGATAAGGAGCCGCAGCGCTGGGGCTCCCCGCGCCGGCCTCGCCGGGATGCTCTGCGCCAACAGATTAGCCCTCGTGGGCCCGAGGACAAGGCAAGTTTGTCCGAACCCTCCTTGTCCATCTCGTTAGTGAAAATCCATAGTTCAAAAGGCAGGTTTTTGGTGGTGTTCACGTCAAAGGCGGAGAGGTTTGGTGTCGGAGAGCAAGTCGGGGTGTTTGAGGGGAGCAGCAGCGCTTTCCGCAGCGGGCTCCCCAGATCAAGATGCTCTGCGGTGATCTGATGGCCCACCGGCCATAAACTCGTTTTAAAAAAAAAAAAAATTAATTATGTTTATAGGAGCCTTTGCCCTCGGAAGGTCGCGGGGCGCTGCCCTCCCCTCAGGGCGAGGCGGGAAGAGCGGCGGCGCCGGGCGCTGTGGCGCGGCCGCCGCCGCGGGCCTCGACGCTCAGCCCGGGGCGCGGGAGAAGC
>JAWLRI010000412.1:2501566-2530678 GCA_034781795.1 Crypturellus tataupa
CAGGTGGCGGCCGCGGGCGCTGCCATGGCGGGCGCCGAGAGGGACGCGCAGGTAAGGGCTGCGGCGGGGGGACCTCGTGTTGTCGCCTGTCGCGACAACGGGGACGCGTGTCCTGAGGCGAAGGAGCCGCAGCGGGACGGGGACAGCTGGTCAAGGCTTCATTTTTTTAAAAAAATGGATGTTGTGACCCTGGTATTCACTTTCTGTCCTGGTAGGGAAGGGGAAACTTCTAAGCAACGAGGTGTGTGCTTTTAATTTTTAATTAAAGGTAATTTAAAGGAACTACGAAGTGTTAGATGCATGTTTTTTCTGTAACAGTGTTTAAGCTTACTCTTCTATTACATGTCTTATATTAAGCTTTATTGGTTTACCCTGGAACAAAATGGACTTTGATATTGAACTGTGTAGCATGTGTAAGTTAAAAATTTAAAATTTATCTGAAAACAGAACAGAATATGGCTTAACTTCATGTGACTCCTCTTCCTCTCGCCTCCTACCCCCATCCTCTTGCGTTTCTTCTAAAAGCTGTAGACGCAGTTTAAGTTGACATCGCAGTATGCAGCTGCAACAAAATTTTCATCATAAAGAATCTGAATTTTGTTCTTCCTTCAACTCCTGTCCACGCAATCAGGTCTCTCCTGGGTTTTTAGGGTGCTTTAAGCTTCCTGGCAAGATTACACAGGTGGAAGCGAGATTGCTGCTGCAACTGGGCAATTCAGTTTGCAGTCACAGCAAAAGTCTTTAGCAGTTGCTTATAGTCTTCCAAATCCGCTGCTGCTCTCGCCACTCTGCACGAGAGCCGTTTTATCCTTCTCGAGACAGTTTTTGGTGTCGTGCATAGCAGTATTGTCATGCTCTAAAGCCTGCAAGGGGCGGCTGTCCCATGCATCTTATCTAGTTCAAGAGTAAAGCTGGAAACTTAGCTTTACAGGCATGGATACGCACTCTGCATAGCAATAAAGCTTTTTAAGCTCTTTTTTTCCCTACCCAGAAAAGAGAAAGGTAGATGAGGAAGAACATGCTGACAGTAGCAATTAGAATATAATCTCTTCTCTATGGAGTGGCAGAACAAACTGCAAGCAGCTGCTTTTGGAAGGAAGGTACCTGAAAGGGTGTAAAGCAAAGAATGAAAAGTTACTCCTCGCAAGCTATTCTTGAGCTCCCAAATGAAATCACCAGACAGCAGCTTCAAAACGCAGTGGAGTTTCCCATCATGGCCCAGGTGTTTCAGGTGTAGAATTTGGATCGGTGCTCTAATACGTGATGGCTAAATGTTTCAAATGAACTCAGAACAGAATCAGGCCAAATAAGTGGACAGTAAATATTCAATACATCAACTGAGATGTAATCCCTGGTTGTGGAAGTTCATGAGCTGCTCATGGTTTGTGCATCCGAGGTTAACAGGACAGGATGCCTCTGCACTGGGTTCTTGTCCTGGCTCTCACAGTCAGGTGAGTGTTGTGAGGTGAACATCGATCTTTTCCAATTGCTTTGCATTTATTTCCTTCCACCGTATCTGGGTTATGGCTTCACAACTCATCTGTGGGAAAGCCAAGTGAAGATCCCCTCACACAGGGGCTTAAACATGCCCACCTTCCTATAAGTAATATCTATTCTAGTGGACATAAACAGAATCTGATAGGTCATTTTATTCAGGTAATAATGTTCATAAAAAGCATCAATCTCAGGTAAAAACTTCTATTAACTACTGCTGTGGCCAAAATATTACCTGTTTCAAGGTGATCTGGGAATGTGGTTCAAAAAATAGCTGAGCAGCATCCTAGAAGTGTGGCGGATCTCAAGGACTGTTTTTCAGAAAATCTAAATTATTAAAATTGTAATTTAACTAATTGCGAAACTGAATTTAAAGACAGGCAAATCTGCCTACAGCCTGTAAGTTTAGATTAAGGTTTCTGGCCCTAACTATAAATGGCTGTGAGGGGAAATAAGCAGGAAAGCAGCCTTATGGAGCTGTAAGTTTTCCTCAGTTTTGGGGCAGAGGAATGGGAGGGAATGTGAGATTTATATGGCAGTGGTTTATGTCCCTTGATTTCAGCCAAAAGTTGTACCGTTGTCCTACAAATGCCTGGAGCAGAGAGGACTCAAAGGAAAGAAACGTTTATTTTTTGGGGGGATGTGAGTAGGGGAAAGGAATTGATTTAAAAAATAGGAGAGATTAAATTTAAAAGTACCCAGACCCCAGAGAAAGCTCGAGAGAACTGTGTTGTGAGTCAATCTGCTGCTCACATCCCTAGTCTTTGTTGTTCTTGTGAGGTTTAAAGGAAGCTCTCGTCCAAGAGGACCACGTGTGAAAGTTATTTTGTGCAGCAAATATTTATATGGTCTGTTTTATTTCGAGTCTCGTAACAACTTTGCTGTGACAAAGTTTGTCTTGTGACTGTTCTCCGCTGTCCTTTTACCTGGAAGGAACAGAATTGCTGGGAAGCAAGGAGTACAAGCGAGGTCTGCCTTGATGGTGACATGTAGCAGCCAGTGTCCCAACACTGCTCACTTAGCAAAATAGTGGAAGCCACCACTAAGGAGCAGGGGGCTGTATTTGTAGGTAGGTCAGTAACGAGATGTAATTAGCCCGAAGCTTCTTGATCCTCCTCTGTCGAAACAGAGGCACCGAGGAGTCCCGATACCCTCCCCATCCTCCCGCTTGCTCACACCCTCTCAGATAAAGCAGTTCAAAGGAGAGCGATCAGATGATGAAAGGTTCTCTCCAGCAGCCTAAAATTTATCAAAACTCTGTTATGCAGTAAACATGATGGTTGTTAGTGCATTACCTGGCTTCTGAAAAGTTTGGGAGTATTAGATTGTTGTATTTGATCTCGTTACCATATCTCTGATTTAGCCTGGTCCAATGGAAGAATTATGGGCTTGTGTATTCAGTTCCAAGAGAGGACAGACCTAGGAATATTGCTGCTCCTGACTGTGCTTTCTGCTTCCTCCTGTTAACAATCTTTAAAAGACTGAATATAAGCAGTACAGTTCCTGGAAGTCTTAATCTCAGTTGAGTGTGTTGTCTTTTTGAGAGGAATACAAGATTAATGGAGGATCATTTTCTTCCTTTTTTAATGCTTTATGAAATAAGCTTTGAGCTTTTCAGGTCTTTCTACTATTCTGGAACTTTTACTATTAGAAAACAATGTTTCTTGCTGTTTTTTTTATTAGACTCCACATTTTTTTTGTCTAAATTATGCTTATCAAGCTTTCAGGTTTAAGTTTACTCTTATTTAGTAATTCTGTTAAGGAATATTATTGGATGCTTACGGCTTTCTACCACATATCAAAAGAGAATTGAGAAAGGATAATTTTACCAAATTTTCAAAACACGCCTTTGGTGAGTCCTTCCTACGTAGGACTTAGGCTTCAGAATCACTTCCAAATTCTCTATTAATTTTACTGTCAATTTTCACTGAAAATTGAAGACATAGAAATTCAAGTGACTTTGTCAAAACCACATCATCATTTTGTGGAAAAGTGAGGAAGAATTGGATCACAAATCTTTGTAGTCTGTTTGGACACTTCATTGCAGAATTTTCTCCCTCCCTGAATGTTGCCTAATTGCAATGGTATGAGAGGATATGTTGATTATTATGATCCAAAAGACAAAAATAATAAATTTTTCCAACATTTTCAAATCTGAATAAAACATTAAAAAACTGTGTAAGAGAATGTGAGTTTTTTTTTGCTGCTTAACACTTTATAGAGTTGATCATAGTCTTTGTAATAGCTTGTGACAAGTTGATAAAGCTGGACTCCATTGTAAGAACACGGTGATCTTGTTTTCGAGGAATCAGGTAAGGAACAAAAATTGTGAGACCAAAGCAACAGACGCCCAAATTGAGCAGTGGTGTTGAGGGCGTATGAATGCATTAGTGGAAAACTTGTTTTTTTAATTGAATGTGTTAACTTCATACTTTAACCATAAGCCTTTTGTAGCCTCTTGCCTTTGCTTTCTTTTTCCTTGTTTTTCTCATTACTTGTTCTGTTTCAGCTCGAGGAGGAATACAGGCTCTCAGTTTGCAGCAAGCTCTGCTATGCAATAGGAGGTGCCCCAAATCAAGTGGCAGGGAGTGCTGCTGCTTTCTTCTTGCAAATCTACCTGCTAGATATAGCCCATGTAAGTAGCACAAGAAACCTTTACATCAATTGTGATATAATCAATAATTCAACTTCTCTAGAATTAGTTACTAAAGTTTTTAAACTGTCTTGTTATTATCAGGTTTAGCATCCTGAAAGTTGCATTATCGTGGCTAGAAAGACTTTTTTCACTGCTTTTGTTTCTGACTTGAAGTGGCCCTCATTTGTTTTAATTTGGGTTCATCAGCAGAGTTTTTGGAGCTCCAGAGCTTGCACACTTGCAGACACAAGGAAATACTATTCTTGCTTTCAAGAATCGAAAGTCTGAGATGTGACAGATAAGACAGTAGTAGAAGTTTCAGTAGTAGAACTAGTAGAAGCCTGGTCAAAAATCATTTAATTGGGTCCAGTAGTCAACACAATTTCACATCATTTTTATTTGTTTTATCTTGGATAATTCTCTGCAAAGAAAGCTGAGTCATCCTTCCTGAAAGTTCTTCACTTCTAGGCTGCGGCTTTCTGGTACAGAAGCAGACCTGGTAAAACAAAGCAGCAGGAGTCATCCCATTCATACGAGTTTCAGCTGCTCCAGCTAGATTCCAGGGTAGCAGAGGAACAAAGAAAATGAATCCATAAGCAATTTTGGTTGTTTTGGATCATCTTCTGCATCTCTGTGGTAACTAGGTGGGATAGGCAAAGTACTATAGGAAAGAGAAAAAGGCAGGGAACAAAAGGGCTTTAGGGAGATGAGGCCAAATTGCAGGGGCTAAGAGAACAGCTGCTGCTGCAGCTCCATGAGTGGATTTCATCGCTGATTCCTTTTGTTTGCTCAAAGAAAAAGGAGGTCCTGGAGCAGATACAAATACTGTTTGAGTTGTAGAAAGGCAGAATGAGTATATCATGACTTGGGGAGAGGAAGCAAGGGTCAGGGGAATGGAGATGTCCACAGATTTGGGGTTATATTTTTTCCTATGGAAGGCCGTTATCAGAAACTGAGGCTTATAGCATCAAATAATATGAAATCTTGAGAATCTCTTGATAGATTGTCAAGTTTTGCCACCATGGTATGGTTGATGTTGAAAGCTGTCAAGTTTTTAATGTCTTGCTGAGACCAAAGTCACAGGATTTAGAAAAGGGACTGGTTTTAGAGATCAGCTTCAACGACGGCAAAGGGGTGATGTGGGGTGCGCGAGTGGAGGACGGAAGAGGGAGGTCTCGGAGATGCAGCTCTGACCACAGCGGTTTCCCACTTACTTCCACAATGGCAGTACAACCCAATGATGATAGTGCAGGATGAACGGGATGAAAAAGGCACTAATTCCAAATGTGCTTATGAAAAAAGGAGTTTCCCAATCTTCTCCCTCTTCACAGATATTGAAAATTCTCGAAGCAAAAGACTGTTTATTTCTTTCTGTGCTTGTAAAGTGTCCAGCAAGGTGGGGTCACATTCTTGCTTCCCTCGGGACACTGCCTATAGAAATGACAGAGTGGCTTTTTTTTTTTTTTTTTTTTTTTTTTTTTTTTACTTACTGAAACACTACTTTTGCTGGACACTTGTAGTAATACGCTTACTATTTCATAAAAGGACTTAAATATTTGTTCGTTGATGATTTAGTTAGTCCCCAACATAATTCTGCATGATAAGATTAATTTCAAGGCGTTTCCAGCAGATCTGAGTTCCCAAAGGGTTTTCAACATATTTTTATGGAGGAATGTTATTTTATAGTCATTACCTGGAATTAATTCTTGTCCTCTGAGAGGGCAAAACTGATTCAGCTGCTCCTTAGAGATCATGAAACTCAGATGTGTAATCCTTCATACATAATCCATACCCTTTCCAAGAAAAATATATTGGTATTCATCTTCTGCAGCTTATAATACTGTTTTGGATTCCATTTTCATCTAAATTACGAGTATAAACTGAGGACTAATATAAACTAATGATATAATGTCAAACTTTGCAGAATCCTTGAGTCACGTTACTAAAAAAACACAAAAAAGGTTTCCAATAATAGGCTGCTGTGCTCTGTTCCATTTAGTAATGACATGTGCAGCAATGGGGTGCCTGGAGAGGCACCATCATCGAGGCACCATTCCCAGCACTTCCCTGTTGGCTTTTTAGAGTAGGGTCCATGTCTCGGAGCTGGCAGTGTCACAAAGATTGGCTGCCCCTGCAATCTCACCTAATTCGGGCTAAAACTTAACAAAGAGGATTACAGAACTGATCAGTATCTGCCTTGAAAAAAGGTCAATCAGGCAATTTTAGAGATTGTTACTACTTTATTTCTCACTCTGAGAGAGACAAAGCTCTGCAGATAGGAGACTTGCACCACCTGGAAGCTGCACGATGCTTCCCAGGGGATAATAAACTCGTCAGGAAAGCAGGGAATAGGAGCTGGAGCTGGGTGTTTTATCAGCTGCATTCACGAGGCTCTCAGCTAGGTTCAAGCACTGACAGTATGAAAGAACATAGAGAAAAAGCAGGTTTTGGCTTCTGCCACTGTTTAAGTCCAATAGGCTGCTTCAGCAATCTGCATTTTCTTTTATTTTTTTTTTTAAGTGAATTAATTTGAGGAACATTCATGACTATATAGATTTCAATGGCTTTTCTCAAGCCTCTTTAGTGCCATGGACTTGGCACTGAGAAGAGAATAAACTTCTTTTTTAGCCACCGTATGATTTAAATTCCTAAGCACTCTACAGAGATACGTAGAAGTAAATGTATTGCCTAGGATAACATATATTTCTATTTATGCCCTTACACTTGGACTTTCCAAGTTAATTTCAAAGTTTTTTTTTTCTTTTTTTTTTTTAACTTGGCTATTATATTTGTATGCAAATTGGTACATTTTTCAAGTGTGATGTTGGACTTATGCTGACAACTTCGATTGCTGACAACTTCAATTTGAAGAGCTGTGCATTTTGCAGTTCACTTGCCACGGTTCAATCCTGGGTGGATACTAGTAGTGTCTAGAGATGGAAAAGATGAAATTCTTGGAAATTCATGGAATTCCATGATGAAATTCGTGGAAATAGCTAACTCTGCTTTTAACTAGTTCTGGGCAAGGTAAAGCTCTGGAAATGGGGCTGCGTGGCAAATAAAGTGAGGGGGAAGTTTGAGAGGGGCTTTCTGCTTTTATGACTAAAACAAAAACTATGGTTACCTGGCCTCTATTTGTCTCCTTTTCCCAGTTTTAAATATATCCATCATCTCTTCTTCCTTGCACCTTTCCCCTCCGATCCTTTCTTGCATAACGCTTGTTTTGGTGTCTCATTTATTTGCCGTGGGAAGCCAGTAGTGTAACCTACAGTAATTTCTGACAGCAACAGATGTGTGTTGTAAATGACCTACTATTACTCTTTAAAACACTGCGATTCTTTCTGGAAAGTTGCCTTTTTTTTTTTTTTTGCTGTTTCATTGTGTTGTGAAACAACGGGCCTTGTTTTCAGTATTGTGTCTGTACTTCCAGATCACTCCGTTTCATGCCTCTTTGGTGCTGTTCATTGGCAAAGCCTCAGGTGCAGTTACTGATCCTGTTGCTGGCTTTTTTATTAGCAAAAGTAGGTGGACAAAAATTGGCCGTCTCATGCCTTGGTAAGCAGAAATATGTGGTTATATTTACATACATGTATTGGAATACTTTTTGAGCACTGTATTCATACATTCATTTCATTGAATTAAACTATACTTTGCTGCTTTCTTTTTCCCCTGGACAAGATATTAATTCTACCTGTACCAAATTGAAAAGAGAAAATCCTCTGCCATCTCTTTAACTTGTCCTTCTTTGAAAACATACAAGAGATTTTTCTGTCACTAGATAAACAAATAAATGAAGACGCTGGGTCGTTTTGTTAAGCAAACTGGAATCTCAGACCTAGAACTTTCTGGGATTTGCAGCTGAGTTTTCATCTCTGTCTAGATACTTTTTAGTCTGAGATGTATTGAAATTATCCCTTTATTTTTGTCTTCCATTGCTGACCAGCTGTAAATGGAAAATGTAGAGACAGAGAATCACAGAACCTGGTACTTTCCTACACGCTCAGCCCCCAGGGCTGCTGTCCACCCCCATAGAGCTGGACGGGAAAACCTTTGTTTTACTAAACTACCTACCCACATTTCTCTTTTGTTTTCCACCTTTTTCGTTCACGATTGCAAAATAATCAGCTGAGCCCTGATGTCAGTAGAGCTGTTGTGAAGGGATTAATGATTTCTCTTCTACATGTTCTTTTTTGTTGGATCTTGGTCATCCAGTGACATTGTTTCATATATGATTTGCAAGAATACAGCAGAGCTTTGGTGCTGCTGCAGGTCAAGCTGCTGGGAAATGAGTGCCCATGATCACCTCTTTCATATAATGGAGTTAAAAAAGTGGTGCTTCTTTAATCATTTTTAGACTAATGCACATTGAATTGTTGATTCATGGCAAGATTGTGAGTTTAAGCTTTTGTGATCCTCTTTTAAGCCGCCTTCTTCCTTAGGGGCTCATGTTTTTGTGTTTGGAGAAATTAGGAGTTTGGCTGTTGAATTAAATTGAACAAATATGACCATACAGTATTATATTCTAGAATAAATGTGGGCCACAGGGATTTTTTGAATTGAGTTGTCCCTAAACTTTTATACTGTTTTCAGCATTTTTGAGTGTATCAACATATTTGCATTTGTTTAAAGTAGCAGCAAAAAGACTAAGTTGAGAGGAAAATAAAAGGCATGAAAACTAAAAGAGGGAATCTTTGATAATGAGTAGGATCGTGTGAAAACTGGTAAAGCATCTTGTGGTGTGTTTTATACAATATATGTGCAGGGCAATCTGGTATATTCTATCTAAGATATTAATTTAATAAAATATAGCTCCTTTCCTTCAAGCTGTTTGGCTGTCTTTTTTCATATTAAAGAAGTACTGTTTTGTATTTTGTCTTAATCTGTGCATTTAATGGGTGCTAAAATTTAATGTTTTAACCATTCCATGTATTTACCAAAAGTGCACATAAATGACACTATATTGGTTATCAACAGGAAAACTGAATATCCGTTGCTGCCACTGCACTGAGGTTGTTGATATGTGCTGATCTCCTTTGCAGGATGCTGGCGTGTACACCCTTCACCGTAGCCTCCTATTTCTTCCTGTGGTACCTGCCTCCTTTTGTAGCAGGAAGGGTTGCATGGTACCTGACTTTCTATTGCCTCTTCCAAGCACTGACCACAGTAAGTAAATTACAGCTCACAATGCTCTCAGCAGTAACACACTCCTCCTTTCTGTCTATATTACTGTATTCTCCCTTAGTAAATTGAAGTTTACCAGTGCTCACTTTTAACTCATAGTAAGTTAAAATATAATGTCCCATCAGACTGTCTGCTAGTTGAAGCTGTGATTTCTGCCCAACAACTTGCTAATTCAGCCACATTTCCTCCACTCACTTTGTTTGGCAATTGAAGCTAAAGCTGGTGACTTAGAAGTGTCTGAAAATCCTGCCCAAAAAAGGTATTTCAGCTGAAGACCAGCAGCACAGATCTAGAGACAGATAATGTCAGAAACCACTTCAGCCTTTTGGAAAATTAATGTGCTCTCCTAGGTGTTCAGCTCATTCTTGAGTAGATCATCAGAAACATTCACTTAGACATCTAACTTTTCACTTAGACATCTAACTTCTCATAGCTTCTGTTTTCAGTGGCAGGTTGGAAGGCCAGAGAAGCCTGTGGCTCTTGTTCTCGTGTTTGACTGAGGGTGGAAGGCAATGAGAGTCCCACATCTGAAGTAGCACTGGCAGAGAAGTTGTGTTGCCCCTTTTTGTAGCTAAAATCAAGATGAAACCATCAACATGTTCAGCTTGTCCCCTGCATTCATGTGTTTTGAACCTGGGAATTCTGTATTTCAGTGTCTAGCTGGAAAGTTTCCCTAGTTCCTGTCATTGCTCTAGACAAAGGTGGTCCAGAACACATTTAAAATGCCTTGAAATTATTTCTTCCTTTTTCTCTTCTTGAGGCAAAATGTAGGATTTCTATGACAGAGCTTTGAAAAAGTGCACATCTTTCATTCCTAACAGAGGTGAATAGAAGTAGATTTTGTATATAAAGTGGGATGATAGGTAGAATAGAGTAGGATATGGGTTGTCAGACTTACTTTGCTTGGGCACTGACCTCTCTGGTGGTGGAAACAATGAGCATGTTTCACTTGTTCAGATGAGCTCATGTACCATTTCTTAGTAGTCTGTGAACCACAGTTTGGCCGAACTCTGACTGTTTTCCCAAATTACTCTATAAGCTGATCCTCCTTGCTGGAGAACAGGATTTGGAGTAGAAGGATTTTGTTATTTACAGCAATGTGGACAACTTATTTTGAACCTGGGCAGTTAATCAACTTGATTGTACATCTTTTTGACATCTATTATAAAATAAGCCCTTGCTTGCCTACTTTACAAAGAGGATGATAATATGTAAGTATTTATATGATGATTAAAATCTTACAATTATTTTTAAGAGGATAAATTACTTTATTATGGGATTGTCACTGAAAGAGGTAGAGGTACAGGATGAGAAAGGACAAAAGCAAATGATAATTCTGGAAGTTTGAGCTGTCTCTTTCTTCAAGACTTTAAAAGTTGTCTTTAGTTTAGCTTAGCACTGTGAGGAGGGGGTCCCACCATCCAAAGGATGAGACTTTTGAATTCAGTAGTTATTTTTCAGTTTAGTGCTACTAGTAAGGTGTCTCCTGCAGTAAAAGTGGGGCTCATCTATAAGTAGTACATGTTACTAGGGCCTAGTTTCTTCAAAAAAATTTGCAATAAAATAAATAACACTCTTCCTTGCTACCTTTTTGGCAGTGGCTGGTCATAGCAGTATGGGTTTCTACCTATCCTTAACTCAGTTTATGGAATGCATTGTAGAATGGTGCTGAAGACCAAGCAGTCTGTAGTTTTCATAATTATCTCTCTGAATTACATAGTAAGATGTACACAGAGGGCATCTGTGTACAGTTTATGCAGTTTTCTGCTTTGAATAAAGTGGTAAATTCTAGGGCTTTGCTTCCTGGTTAGTTCAAGCTAGGCCCGTGACAGTCTCCTAGTGCGAAGAGCACTGGATGGTTTATAGCCTGCTTTTCCCCAGGAAGCTGGAGGAGCACAGCATTAAATGGAAAATCCTGTTGCTAAGTAGTTATTTATTATTTGTATTATGAAAGGACTCCTTTCCTCTTACACTGCAAGCTTTACAAGCCAAAATGGAAAGGAAGGAATTTGTGCTTAAAGCATGTTCTAAATGAGTGGATTCCAGTATTGAATCTCACCTTTTTTTTTGTCTGAGTGCCAAAGGAACCCAGCATCTTCCCTGAGATGTTTCCCTAAATCATGTTCTTTCTTTGTGTAGTTATTCCAAGTCCCGTATTCTGCTCTCACCATGTTTCTCAGCACAGACCAGAAGGAGAGAGATTCTGCAACCGCATACAGTGAGTGTGAGCGGGGCTTTGTCGTGTAGATTGGGGCTGAACTCTGCTTAAAATCACTCTGTTTTTTTTAGAAATGTTAAAAACACTCCCAAAACCGGACTCCCACATGAAAAAATTTAATATCTAAGGAAGTGCATTTTATTTGTCTTGTTAATATTTTACTTTTTCTAGTTAAGTAACTGACATTAATGTTTTATGGAGAATAAATATTCATTTATAGGTGATTTTTAGAGGGAAAAATACTGCATAGTGATGATATCCTTTTACATTAAATGTTTTAAGTATTTTCCTTCTATTTAGCTTGATTTTGGGAGGGGTTGTGTGTTTACATCATAAATTCAGGTTCCTAACCTGTGTTCCCTGGTGTATGTGTTAGGTCTCATAGAACCAGGCTAGTTAACCTCATTGAAAGAGGAGAGGAGTTTTGTGTGCACGTTCACACCAACTAAAATCTCCTTTTATTTCTTCTGTGCCTGTTTAATTCTAACATATGCCAGATATTTTGAGGAAAGATCTTGTTGTAAAATGACCACCACTCTGACTGGATAAGCTAAAAGAGTGAGGGCTTCCAGACCATATTTCTGTCTCTTCATCAGGCAAAACTCAACAGTTTTACTTTGAAGCAAATCAAATTTGATTGATTTGCTGATTTACTTTGAAGCAAATCAGACAAAAAGATGAGTGATGAAAATCTTTTCAAGCTCTCCTGTGTAGATCCTAAATAGCATATATGTAAGAACAGTTTCTTCCCTTCCTACTCTCTTCTGCTTTGTTCTCATGCCTTCCTTGTTATGTAACTGCTATCTCTCATGGCGACCAGCATTAACCAGGTAAAGGAAAAAGACTTCTTCAATGTCACATGAAAGACTTTCTGTGTCTTAACTTGTTCTTTGGTGTTGCTTTCAACTAACTTGTAACTTTTTCTTATGTCTGTTTTCTGCTCCTGGCAAGAGCCGTTTTCTGTTAGTCTTTCCTCAAAGTACTCACTTGAGTAAGCTGAAAACAAAACCTAGATGCATAGTGTTATGGCCAAAAGGTCTAAAAAATCCTGTCAGAAATCCTAGATATTATATCCCCTAAGCATCCCAATCCCTTCCCAGCCACAAGGAACATATGTGCTTTGCATTATTTCTCACATATCTCAAGAGAAAGCCTGGGCTAGCAGTCAGAAGAAAGGGCTAAAGAGCAAGAGATTCCAGTTGTGCTGCACTCTTTGGCACTGACACCGTATTCTGAGTCATCTGGCCTAAATTCTAACTCAATCCATGTACCTAGTGTCTTTTATTGTTTCATTTTATGTCTTCAGAGGCTGCGATCCAAATAAATGCGCTTTCCTATCTGCTAGGCCCATGTAATGCCTCACGGGCATGTGGAATATGTTATCGTAAATGCTGCTGAGCTCCATGGCTAAGAGATGCTCTGCATTTATAGTGATATTTTGTTGCTCAGCAAAGGGCTTAACTTTTGAGTGGAGTTATCCTGCTAATCCAAGTTATGGTTGTGGAGTAATTTTGGCTTTTTTACATGTCATTTTTGTCAATTTTGCCATTATATTTGTTGGGAGCCAAGTTTTCCTGGGATGGTGATGGCTATGTGATAATTTTTGTGTGGATTCTTTTGTTGTTGTTGCTCTTTTGTTTGCTTTTAACAAGGCCTTTCTTAAACTCTCCTCTCTTGACTCTCTTTGGATTTCATAGAGAATTCCTGTTGATAGACTTTCTTGGATGCAATCAGTTGTTCAGGCATTTCTTCAACTGTTTAAAGAAAAACATCTGTGCAATATGAAGTGATATTTTTTTAAAAGGATTGGGATTAATAGTTTCACTACCCTCTACTGGAGATAAGTAGAACTGTCATATTTTTTTGCCCTGCTCCTTACTCTCAAATGCATTACAGAGATACTGCATTCCAAAGTTGTTTTTGTTGTACTTTCTGGGTAAAACAGAACCTGCTTCGAGGTAGGAACTGCTTTCTGAGGGGTCTGTTTGCTCAATTCAGGTGGAAAGTAACACATTATTACTGAGCAAGAACCTTGAACCTGCCTGATTCTTAGTGAAGAAAATTTTAGAAAATAAGATTTGGTAACGGGTGTGATTCCATTGCTTGCAGTAGTGTTCCTGAGCTCTTTGCTCTACAAGCACTTGGTAATCCCAGGTGAAGCTTGGGGAAGAAGAATGTTTGTTTGCATTTGGTTTCTTCTGTCTTTCCCTCCCCCTTATATTGATGCAACATAAATCTTCCATGCGGAAGTGTTATCTATTTGGCAACATTGTTAGCAGTTATTAAAATCATCCATGACTCCCAGGAAGCTGGTCTTTCCTTTTCCTTGTTTATCTTCCATGGTGCTTATGGCCCTTGTTACTGCACTGTCTGCACATCTCACCATTTCTGTGTTTTGCCCTCTTTGAGGGGGACAGATCCCTTTACACAGACACAGAACCGATCCAAGGTCACCTAGGAAGGAGGTGGCAGAGGAGGGAACTTGCACGAACCTGAATTTAGGGGCTTTTGAAACATGTCTCGCTTCCAGGAGTGTGTGACAACCACCAGGGCACAGCCTGCCCTGGAAGCACCAGTGAATTGATGAGTGTCATGGGGCCAGCAAAGGAGAATAAGTAAAAGGAGGTCAATTGGGTCAATTGGGTCAATGAGAAGAGTGTTACCTAAAAAGGTTCTTCTCCCAGGAAAAGCTGCCTTGGAGAACTGACTATGGCTCCAAGTGATTAAGAGGAGCATCTGCTGTTCCAAGAACTTTAGAGCTGTAGTAGTTCCAGCATAAGCCTGAGGTAGGTATCGTTTCATTGACAGCTGGAGAAACGAGAGGTCTGAGCAGATAAGTGGCTTGCAAAGTGTTTTACAGAGCTCCTGTCAAATCTGAGATAAAAGGCCTGATGCGATGGCTCCTCTTCCTGCTTTGGAAAAATGATGTTCATCAATTAAAGTTTAGCTCAGCTGGGGTCCTCGAGGTGAAATCCCTTTGTGTCTCTCAATCTCAGCCACGTCAACCAGAAGACTCTCTGCAAGAGGCTCTTCTAAAAGCTGAACAGAAAATAAGTGACTAAATTCTGTGTCTTTGATACTATTCTGGTACTGGCCATTCTGTTCTCCTGCTTTCTGTGTTGCTTTTTCTGCTTCTTCCCTATCAAACAAACGTGGTTTTAAGAGGTGGTTCTTTAGTGAGATAAATGAGCAGACTTGTGAACAGCAGAGAAAGAGTTCTCTTCCTCAGCACACATCTGTGCTCCTTCTGCAGGGATGACCATGGAGGTGCTCGGGACCTTGATTGGAGCTGCCCTCCAGGGCCAGATCGTGGCCAGCGCTCACGTCTCTCATCACTGCACCACGAACGTCTCTGCAAACACGACCAGCCATGTCATCTCCCTGCACGAGCCCAGCTTTCCTGAGCCCCTGGACCCCTTGTCTCATCCAGTAAGTGTCCCTAGGAGCAAATAACGTCACTTGGAAGAGGGGCTTGGGGGGAACTGGCATAAGCCGGACTACTACTTCCAGTGTCTGCACCACTTGATAGCTGGTTAAAGTGTTCTTAAAACTGCCTGCTAGGTAACTTTTAGTGTGTATTTTAGCAAGAGGCAGAATAACATCTATTCTTTGTTTTTAGCTTCTATTGGGTCTTAGCTCAATGCAGAAAACTAATGTGCTGCTACAGCTGGTGACCTCTGGAGAGGAATAACTGGGAGAGATGCAGAGTTTTTCAGCTCTCTGTTTCAGACCTGAAGAAATGGGAGTGTGTCTGAAAGTTTGCCTGCTTTTTTCCAACTATATGAGTTGGTTTAATTAAAGATATTACCTTGTCCTACAAATCTCATTCCAGTTTTGTCCTTAGAACATCATGCCTACAACTTCAACACTTGAAGTGCAATTCTGCAAAGTTACTAAATCCATGGTTAAAAAGAAGAGTTTCTTTGAATTGATTTTTTTGCTTGTTTTCTTTCAGTGTAAACTCATTTACTCTAAGATTTTCCTGTTTATTTGATTTATGTTTTTCTTTGTTGTTTCTCCTTCTCCCACTCCTGTGGCAGCCTCTCCTGCTCTGTAGGTATTAACCCATGGAGGAAAATAGCCTGGTTTATGGTGTTCAACCATAATGGTTGTCCCATGGATGAGGTTCTCTTCCCTGATTGTTTTCTCAAAGAGCCCTAGAGCAGGGGCAGAGACCATAGTGTCAATGAACTGCTCTGCCAACCCCTGCCCCTACCACCCTGTTTTGTGAGGACCTCTTTTTTTTTACCTTTAATGTGACCTGGCACCAGGTTAGTTGTATTACAGGAGTGTGCATGGCCAAGGAGCTGCATGTAGCTGCTTGACATGGTTTGTAAAAGGGCTAACAAATTTGATTTAGGGATAGAGAATCCCACTTGGCCTGTCATTGATAGCCTCAAATTATTAATTTGAGTGGACAGAGCTCAAATTACCCTTAGCCAAGAAAGCATTTAATTCAGTAGCTTTGAGAAGATATTTTGAGCTAAATTAATTAATAGGTACAAAAATTATAATTCAGAATAAATCCTTTAATTATCTCTCTGTTTATTTGCTTGCTTGTTTGTTTGTTTTTCTAAGCTTCTTCTGCCCTGGCTAGGCTGTTTTGGGGGCTGACATTACCTGAAGTCACTTAAACAAGATATCTTCACTATACTGGATAATGTGGTCAATGAGATCTGTAACACGTATAAATCACTCTGTGATTTAATTTCTAGCTCAGATATAAAAAACCCTTTATCCCAAATAAAGGAAGGCAGGGCTATTCTTTATTTCACTATGTCCCATTCTGAAACATAATTCCCTTGTCATCTTGCCAAGTTGCCATCTTGAATACTGTTGAACTTAAGTAGTTCATATAGCAAATTTTGCATCTATGCTGTGCTTAGATTTGACAGTACATTCTTGTAATTGCATGCCTATTTTCCAACTGGTCCTTAAATTTATAATCCTGTCATTTGCAGCATATTACTGAAAACTCAGAATTAAATTTTCCTATCACATAATCAGTGTGTCACAAACCTCTATCTCCAGTACTTACTTAGCTTTTGTAGCAGAGAATAAAATAAATCATATAGAATAATAACTCAAACTGTAATTTCAAATCTTACCTCAAGAATCAGTGTAATGAGTCTGAAGTAGTAAATGTGACTTGATGGCACAAGAAGTATCTGTGGAGGATTTGTTCCCCAGGCTAATGGAAAAATTTGAGTAAATCATTAAGCATGTGGAAAACGAAGCATGTGATGTACCATTCTCTCTCTCTCTCTCTCTCTTTCTCTCTTTCTCTTTCTTTCACACTTTTTTTTCCCTGGGTTTATACTGAAGTAGCTGTTTGTAGATGAATTGCCATAGTGATTTTTTTTTTTCAGGCAGGTAAAAGACAGGCAGCTGGCTGTATGAAGATGGGCAGCTCTTCAATTACAGGAGACTTACCAAAAAGAGACTGAAATTTTCCATAATGGCTTGTCATTCTCCTGCCATAATTTCAAATATGTCTTTTCTTCTTTTCAAAGGCAAAGGTTTATATGATTGCAGCAGGGGTTATAGGAGGTATTTACCTCCTTGGAATTGTCATTTTTTTCCTTGGAGTAAAGGAAAAAGATGGTAAGATACATTTACGTACGCCTAAATTTTAATAGTAATTAATTCATATTTAGCTCTGGAAAAATGTTTATGTTATTTTATTCATTCTGCTCCTCTCAGATCCTTATGCCTTAACTTCAGACAGAGCAATCCCTTTCTGTAAGGGCCTTCGCCTCACCATGAAGCACGGTCCCTACGTGAAGCTCACAGCTTCCTTCCTGCTCATCTCCACGGCGGTTCAGGTAACTCCAGACCCTGTCTCTCGCTGGCCTCGTTCCAGACCCAGCACGGCAGAGTTTGCAGCATCTCGGATGCAAATAACCTTTGGCTTGTGACCAGAGGGGATGATCTCAGGGGCGGTACCTTCCTCTGCAGATCAGTAGGGAACCAGGACCCTTCTTTGGTGCGTGGGGCCCTGTGCAGCTGGAGGTGATTCTTTCAGATGAGGAGGAAAACCAAAGTCCTGTCTGTTTAAAGATGGCTTTTTTTTTTTTTTTTTTTTTTTTTTTTTATAAAAGGTGAGGAAGTAGTGCCAGTGACCCAGATTGGGTCATTATATGCTATCCATCTGCAATCTCCTGCGGTTTCAGTTGTTCATAATGTTTTTTCTTTTCTCTCTGTTCTTCTCTTCTAGTATTGCAGCTTTAAACCATTGCCCCTTTCCTTTGCATAGGTGACTGCTCTCTAATAGTGACTGAGCTGGCTCTTGCGGAGTATTTTGTGATGGAAGGCATTAGGTCAAAGTAAAAAGATGTTCAGACTCGAGGGCAGGAAGTCTTAACTGTTTCAGAGCTAATTTTCAATTCAGGACCTTTCCCAAATTATGTTGTATGTCATCCCATAGAGAACTGCTGCAGAAGAGCTTAAAGCAGCTCTGTAGGAAACTCTTACTCCAGTGATTAAAGTAGGATTTTTTGTTTTGTTTTGTTTTTAGTTATGTTAAGCTCATTAAAATGTGTTTATAATGTGAACCTTTCTCTATGTCCCTACTGGTTCAGATCGGCCTCCTCAGAAAAGCACATAATATCCATGTTTTTGTCACCAGACCATTAGCCACAGGAACTATTGATCACAATGAGCACTGAGGCCATAGCACAAAAACTGGGCATGTTAGAGACCAGTGCTATGCCCACCAGCAATGCTGCTGAATTAGGAATTTGCAAAGAACTGTCCTTCCCTTCCACCAGCACAGCTGTGTTATTGCAATGGTGCTTAAAAGGCTGTTTGCCAGAGAAGCAGAGGGTTTCCTGTTGGCCTGGGTTTGGGCACAGCTGGGAAGGAGTTCAGGACATCCTTTACTGTATGTGTCTGTCCTTACTGGAAGGCCCAAGAAAGAAAAAAAGTAGCTTTGATCAACAGGAGAGACAGGGAGAAGTTGAAAACGGGTCCTCTGTGGTCCAGGCCATTCCAACGCTCACATGGTCAATAATGGTAGGACCCACCTATTGTTGGTGGCAACCAACAACTTCTGATCACACTTGGAGAGAAAGAAACTCTTAGTCCAAATCTCTCTATTTTTCCTCTTGTAAAAGCTGAAGGGAAGGTGTGAGTAGAGGTGGAAGCTGGGAACGCTGCTATGGCATGAGTATTAAATCCTCCTCTCATTCCACCTATCCAGAGTTACAGAGTTTGAACCGGAATCTGATGCCGAGAATCCCCCCGAGTCCTGCGGCCTGATCTCTTACCAGAAGAGATAAGGGCAGCTCTTCCCGTCGACTGAGTAGTCGGACTTGTGGAGATTTCTGACCCAAAGCTGTTCTCCGTAGCCAAGGTTTTAAACAAATCCAGCATTTAGCTGCTTTCCTACAAGAAGGTGGCATGAGAGGCAATTGTAGCTGAAGAGTAACTTGTTTTGGAGTCAGAGCTTCTAGTAAAAGATTTATGGGATTGTTGTGGAAAAAAAGAGGAGCAGTTTCTTATAATAGTTTGCAGCTGTGGCCGTGACAATGACACAAGGCAAACTTGCAACATAGGACAGGGAGTCTTGAGGCAAAATCCCCCTGAAGCCCATTCATTTTTCATCATGGTGACTCAGAAGCATCATTTTCCTCTTGCCTCCCCCAGTTTTACCGGCACATCACTCCCATGATTGCAGGGGTGTTAATGCATCTTTAAATTGTTGCAGATGAGGGAAGACTGGAATTACCAAACACTGCGTTTAGCAAATCAGTCACCAGATATGTTTGGGGTGTAACATCCTTCTGCCTTTTTATTCTCCTTTCCTTTCCTACTCCCCCCACCCTCCTGTTTTGTCTTGTTTGTGTTGTTGTTGTTGTTGTTTTTATTTATGTGGTCATCAAATGTCAATTCACCAGCTGGAGCAGAGCAACTTTGTCCTATTCTGCACCCACGCAGCTGATCTCCGCAATCACTTCCAGTATTTAGTGGTTACCATCTTGGTGAGTTGCCTCTTTTCTCTCCCATATTTTTATTCCATAGCTGAATTTTGCTTTGTTTTTTTTTAACACAGACTTAGCAGAAGACAGCAAGAATCTTGTGTCTAGACAGTTGCAAGTTGCCACAGCATCTTTTGCAACGTCTGTTTGAAATAAATGTGATGTTCCCTACTGTAACTTTTAAAGAATTAATGCTCTCAAACTTTTAATTCATTCCTTCTTTCTTTTACCCGTGAGTTACTTTCAGCTCCTCTAAAAGGCAAAAGTTGTTGAAGTTTTTGTCAGAAAGGAGGTGTGGAATTTTAGATCCTCTTTCCCTTTCCGCAGTTTGATATACAGACAAATAACTTTCCCTTGTCTGTTCATTCACATGAGCCTTCTAAGCCAGGCAGCTTGCAAGAATAAGAGGAATATTTAAAATAACCAAAAACCTGAATATTTCTGTCTTGAGTGCCTGGCAGGATGATAAAAAGACATTTTTGGAGAATCTTTCTTGACATTCCAAGGTGGGTTTCTGCTCTACCTAAGCAACACTTAAGCTTGCATTACAGAAGCAACTTTTACTTCACTAGTAGAAAACTGCAGTTTTCAGGCTTCTGACCAAAATCCTTTTATAGCAAGTGGACAGTTCGGTGTTGTGTAGTCACTGGGATGTGTATCTGCTGCACATTTTAATGGTCTGTAGGCATTTCGGCTAACATACAGAGTACTACAGCAGTCAGTTTTAGGGAGGCTGTTGCCTGATTCCTGACCTCTTTGGCACAGCAACTTTATGGAATCATCTTAGGGGAGCTTCATTTCCACCTCTTGGCCCACTCCTCCCACCATCTCTACCCTTATTGATTCTTCCTTTCTCATATTTTAAGACAGATGTTTTCCAAAGATTAAAAGCAAGAAGTTGAGAACAAGGGGTAATTCTTGGATATCTTGAGGCTCCACAAGTAATGAACACTAATGAGAGACAGAAGACAGTACAATTAAGGAGAGTGCAGAGTGGAAGATAACTGTAATAATGAAGTGACATTTGAATTTTGGTCAGTTGTAGGACTGTCATTAGTAGCAATTCTCCATTGTCTGGCACTGATATGTGTAACTGTTGCTCTTACCAGGTGAATAGTGCAGTATGTGATGTGATAAATGTCTCCTTCTCTGGCATTATTCAAAACCTGCCTGGACGTGACCCTGGGCAACATGTTCTAGGTGACCCTGCTTGTGCAGGGGGTTGGGCTAGATGATCTGCAAAGGTCCTTTCCAACCTCAACCATTCCGTAATTCTGTGGTTCATTCTGTAATGTTGACTATAACTGAATATTTCCTGAGCATGTAGTGTGAGATATTTATACTACCTAAGAAGTTTGTCTTTCATTCGGTATATAGGGCCTAACTCAACTATGAGTCAACTTTCAGATTAAGAGGCAAAAGGCTTCAGCACAAACCCTGACTATTTGCAATAGGCTTGGACTTCAGCACCTCTGTTATGTAGCTCTAGTATCTCGTATATGTATTTAATTTACTGTGTGTGTGTATGTGTGTGTATATATATATATATATTTATATGTATGTATAGCCTTTCATCAATTCTAGGCATCAGCAGCTGTGAGCATTCCTTTCTGGCAAAAGATTCTGCAGCGATTTGGCAAGAAGTGTGCAGCATGTGGGATTTCGGTAAGCAAACCCTCAGGGGGGAAAAAGCACTTGTGCTCATATAATGTGACAGTTGGAACCTCTTCAGGAGCCGTTTCAAATGTTTGTGACCTCAAGCTGCAAGAAATTTGTTCAGTTTCAGAGTTTATTTTAAATCATAACACTGCATTTCAAGAAAACTTGAAGAAATAGCCTGATGCTGAAGGGAGATCCCAGCTTTTTTAAGAATCTGCACAAGATCTGCATTTCACTGCTGTTGCAGAGGTGAACCCCAGCAAAATTATGTAGATTCAGACCTATGTTTTTTCAGAATGAAAGATTATCTTTTGTGTAAGGCTTGTGTGTGGTTCAGCTGTTCTTTGTTCTTCTCTAAAAATTGAGCAGATGTCCCCATCCCTGTGATCAGAGATGGATGGTTATTAGTGAAGTATAAGAAACAGATGACCTACCTGAGCTAACGAGCTTCGTTTAACTCTGGCACAGGTCTATAAAACAGCTCAGCAAACCTGTCCTGGTTGGATCATTTTCAGCCCCTCATTGCAGAGAGCAGCAATTTTCCATCATCATCCTCAGTGAGTCACTGTGTAGGGCTGCTCCTCCCCATTTTGCCTGTTTGCCTTAACTTGCTCATGAAGGAAATTGGTGGCTTTGTGCACAATCAAGCACAAGGACTTGGAAAACCCAATCTCCAGTTATATACCAAAATCTGAACAATCCCAAAAAAACTTAGGTGTGGTGGCAGGTAGTGAATATAGAGGAATAGTTAGTGGAATAGTTAACTTTTGAAATAAAAATGTCTGTTGGATTGTCTTCCACAGAATCAGGAGTGATTTTAAAATGTTAAGTTCCAAATCTGTTGAACTGACATGTTCTCAAGTGAGCATCTGGAACTCGCACATAAGGCCCATCCTCCTTTCTTTGAACCACTTGAGCAAGGAGAATTGCCAAAAGTAAAGCTGGACCATTGAGGGAATGCAAATTCCCCCTCAGAGAACTTCCTCCTCTGCCTACTCAACTAAGAAAAATGCTTTCTCTAACCAGCTTGGCTCTATAAATGCCGTTTAACATGACTGGAAAGCCTCTAAGCACCTCTCTAAATGTGGTTTAACTTAATTTTGCAGTTCAGTTGCTTCACTGTATTGTGATCTAAGTGGGGGCTGGATTGAAAAACCCACCTCTTTCTCTTGCCCTATAGACACTTCTCAAGGGCTTGTGAATGCTTCCTGTGTGCTCAATGACAGATTTTGTGTCTGGCAATCACAGAGGCTTCCTGTACTACCACCTTGTGTGATCAGTACAGAAAATCTGTCCTCTCCTACTATGAAATAAAATCACACTGTTCAAAGCTGCAGTGTTTGTGTCACTGGAGAATATCCTCTGGGAGCAAGGGGAGTGGGAGAAAACAGTTTTCTCCAAAACCTTATTCAAGTTTCAAGGCAAAGATAGAATTTGAAAATTGAAATTTGGAAATTAGTTTTCTATAAACTGCTTTAAAATCCTTTTCCCTTGCAAAGCAGTTCTGTGTCCTGAATACCCCTTAAGTGTGTAGAGGTCAGAGCAGATAGACAGCAATAGTCTTGGATTCCTACCACTGGTGCTGCTCCTTTTTCACTCCTTGTTCTACAAGAGATGAGCAATGGTCTAAATACTTCAAAGTATTTAAATTTCCTGGAAGTTTAGCCTAGACTTTCTGGAAATTCAGACTCATATCCAAGTAGGAACCTTGCCAGCCTCTTCCCATGACTGTTTTTTTTGTTTTTATTTTTGTTTTTTTGCACAAATTAAAAATGTTTTTGTTCTGCTTTTTTGTTTTGTTTTTGCTTCTGCTTCTCTATGCCTCCTTGCATTGAGGTGATCTCCTCTCACCTCATAAGGCAAAGTTATTTGGTGACTGCAAGTGGAGTTGCCAAGAGAAATCTTAAGCAGTGGAACAGCTAAGCCCTTTGCCCATCTCTTTTCTAGATGGTTGGCTTGGTTCATAGTTTAGGCGAGATGTTTAAAAATGGAAGATCTCCCTCGCCTAGTACTTGAGTATTAAAGGTTCTTGGAGATAGCTGGCGTGTATCTGTGTGTTTGACCATTACTGGCAGGCCTAAATGTGCTGTACAAGAGATCTCACACTCCTAATTTCCACCCTAGCCAGTGTGAGCTTTCACCTATGACTCTGGGAGGGTTTCACACATGCACAGTTACCTGCTTGCCCCCTGTTAGGACTGTTCCTCACCAAGACATGCCCTGGGATGAACACTTTGCCTCTCTCCCATCCCTATCCCCATTTCTGCTGCCCATCCTAGCGGCATCTTCTCCTCCCCTGCCCTTCCTGTACCCAACAATGTGCTGCACAGGTCAGTGCCACCCTCTGTATCCCCATAGGGTCCCTGCCATGCTGTTGCCAGTGGATGAAAGACACATGGTCACTACAGGGTGTCATTTTTATAACTCGCAATGCAGCAACCCCTCATCTAGGGAGCAAAGTGCCAGTACCAAAGTATTTTTTCCTTTACAGGTAGGAAAGAATGAGCTGCATTAGCTGTTTATTGCCCCTGCCCCCATGACTGCCCTGCCATCGCATGAGGGAGACTTTAGGGCACTTAGTCCTTCTGCATCTTTTTCATTTGAAAATTATAATGATTATTATTATTGATCTAGAATTTAAGTACTTGGTTTCTGAATGGGTGCCCCATGTGGAGCATAAGCTGGTCATAAAGTTTCTTAATAGGCAACATAAAATCTTGTATTGCTGGAGTGCTCCCTTGTGGTGAAATAGTGATTTTGCCACAACACTGGCCTAATGCAAAGATAATCTGTGTGTGCCGGGAGCTTGCATGCAGGAAAGGTTATTTTCTGCCTTCTTAGGTTAAAAGCAAATGCCATAGATGCGGAATGCATTTAAAACATAAACATAATGGATTGGGCTCCAAGACTGCCCCAATCAATTCTCTTACAGAACTGTAAATAGCAACACTTAGGGGAATCACTGTCTGAGAGCTCAGCTCATACCCACAGCTCCCAGGATTGATACCCTTAATGTTAAACTAATCCCACATCACTGGATTCTGCATGTGCTCTGCCTGTGGTTCCCGGGCATGGGAGATGGAGCGTGGGTACAGCACAGCTGCCTGTATGCTTTTAATCAGCATTTAAAATAGTGGGGTTTTCAATTCTGTAAGCCCTTGGCCTCAAACCGGAGTTAAGGAAATCTGGTGGATTTAAGTACTGCCAGTAAACAAATCCTGAGGATCCCAAATTAGTAAAGTTTTGGGGATAGCCTGCACTACCCGTGCTCTGTAGTGAGCACATTTAGTTGTGCAGAGTGGGAGTGACCACCCCACCTTATTGCCCAACTATCTAGACTGATTTAAAGCAGCCATTGAAAATGAAGGTGTAGCTAAACTCTTCTTCATTCACAGCCTGGTTTAACCTGTGAAATAGGATATTTGCAGTTTAAAATGACCATTAAGTCCCTGACACTTCCCCTGAAATATGGCCTGCTGACATTTCAAAGCTTGGTCTCTAATAGGAAATTAAATAGTGCCACTGGCCTAGACCTAGTAACTGGAGCTTGGTCATGTCTGTTATTAAGTTGTCAGAAAAATCTTAGCACAGGTTAGCAATCTCCCAGAAATATGTGGACACAGTTGGGAACTAGCCCGTTTCAGGGAGGCTTCACGATAGCCATTTACCTGGTGTTGCTCTTCTTCTGGAGCCTCTGAGAGTTGAGTTGTGTGAATGTGACAGGGATCTGCCAACTGATCCCAAGAGTGATGAATACATCCCTCGGACGGGTTAATGCACCTGTGCAGTTCTAAACCTGATGCTGCTAACAGAAAAGGCAGTAATATTACTAGGACTCATTTTCTCTGATTCTCCTGGATAGCCAAATCAGGTAGGAAATACCAAGATACCATATTTCACCAAAATCCATGAGGGACTAGGCTTTTCTGCCTGCGTACTGTCACTTCACACTGCAGTACCTTGAAGGAAACCATCTATATGTTATTAAATGCTGTGTACTCTAAGTAATAGGTGTTGTTTTTCTTTTTCCTCAGTGGATGATTCCTTTTGCAGTCATGCTAGTGACCATTCCAAACCTGATCCTGGCGTACTTCGTTGCCTTTGTCTCAGGCCTGAGCATTGCAGCATCTCTGTTGTTGCCATGGTAGGAGAATTTTGCATCTCGTGTGGGGAAGGGGCAACTGTCTACCCACGCATGTGCCCTGCATAGCAATTACCAAGGAAGGAGGCAGAACGGGCAAGAATCACCTCAGCCAAGGTGATGCTTTTAGAATAGAGGCTCTTTCTGATGAACTGTGCTTATTATTTATAAGAATTTAGAGGAAACAATGATCTAGGTAGCCAAAGAATTTGTCTGAGCAACAGACAATTAGTTGTTTGCTTTGATTTCCAACAGGACACTCTGTTTTCTACAGAAAAGGTGAAGTTGGTTATTGCGCACAAATCAATAAATGCTGAGAAATTAAGAATGTAGCAGAGGAAATGTAAAGCAAGCTCTGTATCCTGCTGAGAATCTTGTGGTACGGACACAAGGGTATGGCTAGAACAGACTGAGAAGTCAAGGTCTGTGGCTCTTAATGACAGAAAATATGTGGGTGGGAAAAAAATCTACTCGGGAAGGAGCAGGTTGGGAGATTTCCTCTCTATGTGAAGTACTTACGATTTGGGTCAAATTGACCAGAAAGCAAGCGTGTCTTTCAAAGTGCTGTTTTGCATTCCTCATTCATACAATTCTCTGAAAACCGTGAAACTCCAGGAGATCAGGGAAATACATTTTAAACCAAGCTGTCAGAATACATGAACTTTTCTGCACAGAGGGTCAAAAAGCCCTTTTTTTTCTAACACTAAGTTGTGAAATACTTTGAAAATAAAATGTCAATTTACAGTTGACTTCTGAGTTATTTCCATTCTGATTCCGTATGACCAAAATCAGTCTCTGAAGTAGGGAAAAGTGGACCCCACTGGTTTCTGAAAATTATCTTGTTAGCTTGTCAAGAGTTATTTCAAAAAGAGACTACTTAGAGATTCAGAGTCCCTTGAAAACCAAGAAACATTTTTTGATTTTTTTTTTTAATATCAGAACTTATGCGTGCAGCAAAAGTCAGTCTAAAGTCACTTCCCAGCAAGTGTTTGACAGTTTTTTTTCTGTCAAGCAGAAGGACTTTTGAGTTGGATTCTCAGTTGTGCATAATTAATCAAATCTTTAAAAACCCATCCAGTAAGTTTAGATATTGAAAAGGGATTTTGGCTTAAGGTTTACTTTTATTTTGCTCATCCTTAGGTCAATGCTGCCTGATGTTGTTGATGACTTTCGCCTGCAGAATCCTCATGGAAAAGGACATGAAACTATTTTCTATTCTTCTTATGTTTTCTTTACCAAGATGTCAACGGGAATTGGTTTAGGAATTTCTGCAGCAGGCCTGGAGTAAGTAATATTGTGTTCCTACTTGGTATTTCTATGTTGAAAGTGCTCTGAGGTCCTTCTGTCTCGATCTTCTTCTGTCTTGATCTCCAAGGGTTTAGTTACCTTTTTCCATGTAGCTGAATGTGCAGGCAGCTCCACTTGACTGAACACCAACCATAGGATTGTCATCATCTAGGCCACACTGACGAGCATCAAGTCACTTTCACTGGTGTGTTTTAGTTCAGAAAGACCTGAATTTCTGTTAGATTTTCTTTCTTTTTTTTTTTTTTTCTTTTGCAAATTAATCATGTAAATTTTAGTGGATTTTATAAATAAAGAATTGAGCATAAAAGCTTAGCAGGTGCCGATATACCTGCTGACACAAATATTTTGCTCAGTCCTTGTTGCATCTGGATTGGGTTATATCCATGAGCTTATAAATCTTTATACAGGTTGGGGTGTTTTGTGGGGGCCTAGTGACCTGTTCATCACTAAAGGATCCCAGACCCTTGCTGTGATTTAACTGCCTGCTATTAATGCAGAGCTTTGAAAACTGAATAACCCAAATGACAAAAGGAAGGCTGAGTGAGGCCTGCTCCATGATCCACTCCTAGCTGTTCTTGTAACAAACTGTGATAAAATTGGGAGAAAACGCTAGAATACATTTCCCTCCCAAACAGAAAGAAAATCAAGTTTCCCTGTTTTTAATGACTGTTTAGGAAGAGTTTAAAACAAACTGCTTTGCACCAGTTAGCTCCATTCCAGTAAGCTCCCAAAAAGCAGATATTTGCGGGAGAAGGTAGAACAGAGTGATGCCAAATGAACATTCATCTTCAGAGGGAAACAAACTCATTCCATAAATTGGGTGTGGAAATTCAGGTTTATCAGCAGTTGTAGGGCTTTGTGAATTCCTTGAATCAACAAAGTGCAAGTGTGTACCTTGCTTGAGTAAATTTGTCTTTGTTGAGCAGAGTGCTTAAGTGTGTGTTAAATTTGTAGTTAAGTATTCTGGTAGAAATGGGTCAGATTATTTGCACACTTCTAAAACTGAGTTGGAATGCTTTATTGAAAATTAATAGGAATCACATATGGGAACCATCTCCTTAAATGGGATTCCATGCTCCTCTTAGCAGGTAAATGCTATGCAGAGCTAAGGCAGTTATCTGAAAAAGAGCACGCAGATGAGATTGAGATAAATGGACAAAGCCTCCAAGCCCATTGAAATGTGTGGGTAATTCCATGTTGACATCATTGTGATTAGGAGGACACCAACAAGATTTGAAACATAGGTGAAAAAAGAGTTTTTAGAAGACAGGAGAGAAAAGTATTAATCTTTTGGAGGAAAGGCGGTACCTTGGGAAGTGGGGTTCTTTAGAGGAGCAAACGTGTCTCAGATTTGGACGTACACACACCACTGTTCCTTGTATTTTTTTAGGTTTACTGGATACAAACCAGGTATATGTAAACAGTCCGATGATGTGATCCTCACCCTGAAAATCCTCATTGGAGCAGTCCCTGCTGTCCTCATCATTGTAGGTTTATTTATACTTCTCTTCTACCCAATCACAGAAGAAAGTCGGAAAGAAACCAAGCTGGCACTTGAGGTGTTAAGGTAGGTTTGACCTAGCAGCTCATAGACATGCCAGGCAAAAATAACTAGCTACTAAATCACATCTCTGTATTCCTTAAAATAAAGCATCACTTCTCTTTACTAGTGGAATTGTTATCTGAGCAATACTACTGTGTGCTCCAGGGTCCTAAGCAGTACCACACGTGCTGTGTGTGTGCTATATCAGGGGTATCAGCTGTTGTGTGTTACTTCTCTTCTGGGATGGTGCACGAAGCACAATTGTTACGTGGCATTTCAAGTCAGAAATTCAGAATATTCTATGCAGATTAGTTTACTAGAGAAAAATGTGAGTGTTTATTATTTACTTGTAAACAAAAGAAAATGGGATTCTTGAGAGCACTGTTGGTATCTTTGGCGTATGCCCAAACTATTAGAGCAGGAAGGAAAATTAAAGGGAGGCTTTGAACAGCTCTGTCCCTCTCCCAAGAAAATGTTGTCTAGCTCAAAATCATCAACCTCAGACAAATGAAGCCCCTCTGTACTGAGAATACACAGAAGGCTCTGTAGATCGATGAATGAAATGGTAGACTGTCTTGTTTCTCTCATTGCCAATTACTAGATTTGAAAGTGGATTGAAATGCTAAGGAAATAATTCCAGTGTTTAAACATGGATATCAGGGATCAATCACCTCATTGCCATGAGGTATTCGAAGTATCATCGTGAGGCTGGTGAGGTGACACAGGGCTTCTCAGGCAGTGGCAGCTGCAAACCGGAGGGGGTGGAGTTTTACACTTTAAAAGAAAAAGTGCAGGGTCCCACACCTGGGGAGGAATAACCAACCCCAGGCACCAGTACAGATTAGGGGTTGACCTGCTGGAAAGCAGCTCCAGGGAAAGGGATTTGGGAGTCCTGGTTGACAACAAGTTAACCATGAGGCAGCAATGTGCCCTCGTGGCCAAGAAGGCCAATGG
>JAWLRI010000412.1:2530778-2544569 GCA_034781795.1 Crypturellus tataupa
CTCTGGAGATCTTCCAAACCCGCCTGGATGCCACCCTGTGCCATGTGCTCTGGGTGTCCCTGCTGGAGCAGGGGGGTGGATTAGGTGATCTCTAGAGGTCCCTTCCAACCTTAACCACTCTGGGATTCTGTGACAGGCCACGGGACTGTCTCTATCTGCTTAGGCACTATAGTCACTTTCTGTGACAACCACATCTTGCTGGTGATTCTAGCAGTCTTTGTTGTTTGATAGTCTTTGTTGTTTGTAGCCTGTTCAGTTAGTAATAGAAACCAGAAGTCTGCTCACGTGTGATTTGTTCTGCTTTTTACAGGAGGAACCATAAAAGCACAGAAAACCTCGATGAACACAGAGAGGGCACCTCGGTGTGAAAGCTCTGCATGCAGAGACTCTGCAAACCCACCTTCACGTCCCACACAGATTCCGTGAGCATCTTCGGGGTCACTCCCCTGCTCCGGTTTTCTCACAGAGGATAAAAGATGATTCTGATACAGTCACTGATGAATTCAGGAGAGGACAGTCACCACCCACCACCATGTATCACTTCATGCACTCTTCTAAAATAGACATTACAAATGTTCAAGAACAGAATAGAAGCTATTCAGTTATTTTTTAAGTGATGATGCAAAGCCGAGTGGCTGCAGGAGGTTCTATGGACTTATGAGCTGAAGAAAAATAATGAAAATGTGATGTACTGGGCAAGCTTTAACTCAGTGGGATACCCCCTCCTGACCTGGACAGACTGTTGCTAAAAAGCTCTGTCTTCATCACCTTTTCTGACTAACTCCTGTGTAATATATTTCACCCTAAAAGGTTGGGTGGTTTTCAAACATAATCTCAACATATCAGTTGCACACCAGTATGGTTGGAAAGCACTTTGGAATCCTGAAATACATAAAGTTAGGATTTAGTTTATTTTGCAATGAAGCAAAGCATAGATACAGGCATGTTTTGAGAATTTTTCTTCTGAAAATTTCAGTTATTCTGAAAGAGATTGAAGCAATTTAACTATATTTTATGTGAAACATAAGCTTACATTTCCAGTTTCTACTCATCTGGAGCTGCTTGTTTCTAACACCTTTAGATTGCTGTTTGGCAGAATGTAAGTATTTGACATCTTCAAAAATGACATCTCCAATCAAAGTACCCCAAATCAGTAGTTTATTCTAAACAGCTGGTCTATGCAGTATGCATTTCTTTACCTTTGGCCTTAAATAACCATGCTACTCATCCATTTCTCTTGTGGTGCAGACTCTCTGCCACACAAAACCCCAAGGCGTGGCTGGCAATCCGCTCGAGTTTTATAATAATGCCACCACACCTGGCTTGTAAAGGGTGGTATTTTTGAGCAAGGGGTTTCATCATGCAGGAGATGCATTCACTGGAACCTCATTTCTACTCAAATGACCGGGCTCTGAATGCACAAACCTGCGTTTGGAGGGCACAGTGATGAATCCAAGAGTTGGAGGCTCATTAATGTGAGGGAATCAGCACAGCACAAGACAAGAAGCACGTACAGCTCACTGGCTCCCTGGCATCAGTACAAGGGGGTGTTTTTATTCTGGACCACAAGCACAACTTGCTCCTGTTTGGGAGCACTTGCTGGAGGCGTCTCTGGAGGCAGAGTTGGCTCCAGGCCATCGGGGAAGTAACTGATGGTGCTGGGCCTGGAAGCTGGGAATCCTTTCACGGAAGGATGTGAAGCAGAATGAGTGCATCCCCCGGGTGTCTCATTAATGATAAGGAAACCTTTTCAGGCAGGTTTGAAGTGCCAGGCCTTCAGAACTGCCCTAATTGAGCAAAGCATTTAAGCTTGAGGAAGCTTTTAAGGTTCTGTGTTGCTGCTGCTGCCTAGAGTATGTGTAGGTAAAAAAAAAGAAAAAAAAAGTAACCATAGATAAGACTTGTGCTGAATTGATTCCTAAGGTTTTTTTTTTTTTAATTCTTCTTTTTTTTTTAAAGTTTCAATCTTGAAGAAACAAGATCTGTGTGCCTGGAATATCTGTGTTTGCAGTAAATACCATAAATCTGTTTACAATTTTGAACCTGATTGAATTTGAAATAACAGGTATGCTGCATTTTGATACAAGTAAATTATGCAGTAATATATCACATAGCTCAAAACTCCACAGCAAACAGATCTTTGGGTTGGATTTATTCTGTAATATTGTGTTTTGCTGAGGAGTCTTCTTCGGAAAGAAAACAGATGTCCCTGTAATGGCTATTAATATTATTTTTTAATGGATTAGATTTTCAGCTGCTATAAATCTGTAGCTGCCTGACAGTGGATCTATGTCAGTTTACATAAGCCCAGTATGTAGCCTGGTGATAAAATATCTCACAAACTATCAGCTGTGGCTGATGGGAGACTCGAGCAGGGCGAACTTTGCAGACCTTGAGCTCCATTCCTTAGTTTTCAGTGAGAAAATGGTGATATTTAATTAAAAAATGTGCTCACTATCCTCGTTCTGCATAAGGTGTTAGTAATGGGAATTGCCAAAGTAAAATAGAAAGTTTGGATTAAATGCACCAGATTATTTTTATATTTTGAAATTGTCAGATTTCTTTTTTAATTTGATTATCAGAGCTGTTAATAAAATGAATGTATTTTTTTAAGGGAGGGGGAAAAGGCACTGGAATGGAAGAAGCAGCTGCAGGGTTAGATTTTTGTAACTTTGATTTGAGGGCTCAGTGCTGGTCCTATGAAAGGAACGAACCTTGTATTTTCTTGTCACTTTTTAAAATGATGTATACTTGGTGTAGCTGTTCAGATCATGTGGCGACATGACAGCGATTCAGATTAAATATTGATGGAACGTAAATCTCCTGCCTTGCACTAATTGGTAACAACAAGGACCAAGGTTCCTTCCTAGGGGGTCTCATTGAGGCAATACCCAAGTACAACCCTAAGAAGAGGGAAACGGCATTGAAGGGGCTGGGTGTCCAGTGCGCCGGATTTCTCCACTTGCACACAAGCTGGTGCAACAAATGGATTTCCACTAATACAGAGAGAAAAGAACCATGGCCTACGTGTATTAGGTCGCCCATGTGATGTCCCATATGGTAATGGGTGAATATTCCACCTCACATAACTGTCTTTGGGAGTTCTTCGAGTCAGTGCTTACAGGAGGAGCCCTGGCACGTTGCGAACTAATCGCTTTAGTCAGGACTTCACCTCGGAAGAGTCACTGTTAGATCCAGGCCTTGCTGCATCCCGAGGTCTCCATTCACCTTCTGCCTTTCAGGTAAAATCCTTGAAGTGGACAATGTTTTGAGCCAAACCCACATTGTGGGCTCATAGTTTGGTGCCAGGTATCACTTCACCACCTCCTTTTCTGGCTTGGAGACAGAAAATGTGGAAGAAACCCATTTTGGGAAGGCCGAGCTGAGGGAAACTTAGATCCTTTAGTAGCTGCTATTTTTTGTCAGGGCTTTGAAGACAAGGAAGATGGTCTTGACAAGCAAGATGTCTCACTGCATGTGAGACTTTAATCCACTAAACTTCTTCATAAATAACACTTTCTACACTTGCTTCACAAAAGCTATTATTTGAAGGATTATTATTAATCTATATTACAGTTAAACTGAAATAACAAACCTACCCCTGCCAGCATGACAAGGTAGTAGCAGCCTTAGCCACGGACTCTACTGCTTCCAGTCTTCAACCCCCTACATTACACTATGATTATCTCTATTTGCTGGATTGTTCTCTCAGAATGTTTTTTCTGTGTTGAAAATTAAAATCCTGTTATTATTAACTATATTTTTACTACTACTAACTGTAGATTTTACTACATTCCAGAGATTTAGGCCTTTGTGTGTGGTTAAGCTTTGGAGCCAGACCGTTATTTCACCCATTTCACTCGTCTCCTGCTCACCAAAAGCTGAGGTTGCAGCACACGACAATCAATTCTCTTTGCAGCTTCACCTACTGCTGTACCTCCAATTCTGTAGTTTGTGGCCAGGTGATTGCTGATAGTGGCAAATCCAAAATAGGCAATTAAAAGAAAAGAGAATTTACTAGTCCTGAGACAACAGCTCCAAGCATACAATCTCTCCCCTTGAGTCCCTCTCACCCAGTAAATGCCCCTGTGAAAGGCTGACAAACTTTCATTTTATCATGCTTTAATTTCACGCACAACTTTAATTTCACACTACTTTGAACCTCTGTGAGTTTTTTGTTTTTTTTTTCTTTCCTAAAGTCTCTGCTCCATAACATGTGTTTGTAGCCTCTGAATTTTCCCTTTCTCAGTATTAAAGATCCTATAAAGAATTTTCTTCAGTCAGCCTCTCAACCAGAGGCCCTATGGATTAAACTTCTCTGTTTATGACTTTCATCCTATCAAAGTTAAAATAGATGTACAGAAGCCAATATTATTAGTAGCGTGGTACTGTTGCAAAGGTAAGAGGGCAAAAAGTCTACATCAAGACAATATTAGATTAAAAATATTAAGTAACAACTACTTACAGGTGTTCAGCTGTAATAAATTTTAATGACATTTTAAGACTCTTGGGGTTATATGACAGCAACTTTCCAAACTGTACCCAGAAGTTAAGCACACAAAGACTAACTGGGAGGACAGAGGAAAAGGGCCTTCAACATCATCACACTTTGGCCCTCATTCCATATATCTTAACGTGGTGCTTATGCCCTTAGCCAACATCAGTGCAAAAATACGTGCACTTCTGCAGACAGAGCAGCTGGAGGCTTCTGAATAAGCACAATAAAATGTGTCGAGATTTAACAGAAGTGAGGAAATGGGAAAAAATTGTGTTCAAAGATTTCTTTATTATACAAGCGTGCTATTGTCTACAAACAGCAACGTATTAAAGACCAAGATGAAAACTTGTAAGTCTCAAACCTGTAAGAACTTGCATTTTCTATTCAATTCCTACAAAAAGTGGTTGGAAGATACAAAGCCCTGGTCTGTGATGTGTAGCAAGAGGTAGATTTAAAACACTCCTCAGTTAAAAGAGAAAAGGCTAATGGTTCCAAGGGTAACCAAATAAATAACGACACGATTTACAGCGATCCTCAACAAACTACGAGAGAAATTCAACAGAGTTAGGAGACAGACCATTATGGAAAAATTCAGATCTATACAGTGCGTTTAAAGCTCTCCTATCAGAAAAGATAGGCATTATATTACAAAATTGCTGTTAAAAATTACATTTTACTGCTTGGCTGTTCTGAAGAGCTGCTGCTGCTGCTGCTGCTGCTTAAACTCTTGCTAGAAGAGTCTCTGAGGACCTCGAGGGAGCTGGTGATGTCCAGGCTCTCAGAGGAAGAGGGTCTGCGCCCTTCTGTAGAGCTGATGATGTCCAGCGTTTTGGAGGAGCGGACACTATAGCCTTTCATGCTGGCATCTCTTATGACTATCTCCTGCAGGGATGTAAACGTCAAGGGAACGAAGCCCTCACTGTCTGCTGCGAGAACAATCCAAGAGGGACCTGTGAAAACAAGCAAACATTCATATTTTTTTCCTGTAATTGGCCATATTTGAGGCATAAAATATATTTATTTAAAATTAAATACACCTGTATGGCCACAGGGTTTTTTCTAGCAAAAAGTCTGGGGAGATACAGGTTGCGTGATCTCAAAAATAAAGATGTGTGTGAACAAAAATGCAAAGCAGCTTTCAGAGCAGTTTTCCCACCAGGAGAGGGGGCTGCAGTAAATGTGCACTTCAAATAAGAACAGAAATGAAAGCCTGAGCAGCAGGATTCAGAAGCATGAGATGTCTGTGTCAGGTATTCATGGGCTATTTTACATCTCTTAAGCAGGCCTTTATTAAAATAAAGGTCAAAAACATATAATAAACAACATTTAGAAACTGTTTAGAAACAATTTAGCTTATGAAAACTATTTACACAGCTTCTGTTCTTTATAAGGAAGAAATACTGTGCCATCCTGCACAAGCCCATGTTTCTGGTCTACTTTCTACCCAATTTTACCTTAATATTAGCATTATTTTTACATTTTAAAATTGCTTAGAGAATTAGAAGCACCAACTTTTACCAATTCATGTAAACCAGAATATTTTCATACTTGCATATTTTAAAGTGGTGAAGTTAAAACAAACAAACACAAACAGCTTTGGGGGGTGGGAGGGGTTCACAGAAATGTTCCCAGCTGTTTCATGGTGCTACATTATGTAACTTCATGTTTCAAGTAGGGTCACGAGAAGACTGTAGTTTAAAAGCACACGACCCTTTAATCTCAATATCATATTTGGACAAAACTTTTAAATCAATATAATTGAAGAATTAAAAAAATACATATATTGATGTGTCCACTTACCTCCTAATATTCAAATTCATAATTATATCAGAATGCTTTTTAGTTTTAAATGTCATTATCTTGCAATAAACTCATGTAAGACAGTGCTAAGCACCTTTCCAGGATGCACTTGTGAGTGGTTATACTACAGTTTCATCTAGGTAGTGCAATATTAAACGTTTTAAAAAACTATTTCCAGAAAAACAACACTTTATAATCATAAGAAGAACATGCTGAAGTCTTTGCAACAGTTCCTCAGGAATCTGCATGTGGGCAGATGACAAAGCTGCAGTTGCTGGACTACAGCACAGAGAATATTTGTAGCAGTGGGAGTTCATACCCCATACAATCTTGCAATAGGATTTCTATGCCTCTTTCTGTAGTAGAAAGTGTATCACTATAGAGAAGCATTTTTGCATGATAAAACAAAGCAGCAAATTTTACCAAATACCCTTTAATTATTTGTTCCTTGTTTTGTTCCAGATTATGCACATTGCTATTGCAGCCTGAGAATATCTCGTGCATTTTAAAATGTGTGTATTATTGGGTAGTTACAACCTACCGTGCTGCATTTCTATAAGGGAGAGGTTGAATATTTGCTGGACTACGTTCAGACAGAGTTTTCCATCACACAGAATAACAGCTCGCCTTTCATCTGAACTGCTTCTGCACAGCTGCTTCTGGAAATTCAAGCAAGAAATATTAGGTAGAGGGATATGTGTTAAAGTAAATATATCAAAATGACATTCAGGAGAACAGGATCACGACTATGCCTTCAGCTACGTCATTTACAAAAAAGAAAATGCTACACTGGTACTAACTTGCAAGATTCATACTTGAAAGTCCCAGCTCTCAAAAAGAGATGATCTGTAAATATCTGTGAGAAGCACAGAAGAAATTACACATTGCTGATAAGGGAAACGAGCCACATCCACAGCATAATCCAGACTCCTCCTGTCCCCTGGCAGGAACATCTCACTGCGGAGCCTGTGGAGCAGGAAATTTCTGTCTTCCCTCCTCTCTGATTCACATATTATGAAGAAGTGGGAACTGTTATCCAAGCTTTTATCCGTGTTCCAAGTTACATGCTTGGAACAAGGAGCAGACTAGCGTATTGGGAGCACTGATCTATGACACCTTTGATCATCACTGCATAGAACTTTCATCTCTAAAGAGGCTGTTTGCATTTTCTTTCCCATGTGCCAGAGCAAAGCACTTGAGAAATATGCAGAAAATAAATGGTTATAAAAGCTACAAGCTCTTTTTCTGGTGCATGATAAAATTCACACAATCATCATGTCACTTCCCAGAAAAGCCTTAATATATATCAAATATATATCAAATATAAGTATAGGAGGGTCGTATAGTCAGTGCTGTTTCTGCTTCCATGCTGTGGATGGACCCATCCTTGCACAGAAGTCCGGCTGGAGAGGAGCTTGGAGACCCCCGTATCAGCCCCCGTCCTCGTGCTGCTGCCCTCTGACACAGGCTGCACATTTAGGGCTTCTTCATTGATGTGTAAAATACAGCTAATAATTTGGGCAGCAAAAGAACATTCAGGGTCAAGTTTACTTGAAGTGAACAAGATGAGGATCTTTCTTGTCCATTAATGATTTCCGTGACAAATAGACCCAGACAATGATAGAAAGACAGCATTTCCTGCCAGAATCCCCAACCTCACTCATAATTTGAAAGTCAATTAAAAAAAAAAAACAGATCATTAGTGACCAAAACCCATTTTCAGGGGATGAAGGATGGATGAAAATCCAAAGTACACTGAATTGTAGCCTTACTTTCACTTGTGAAACATCCTCACACAAGTGTAACTATTCTAGCTCTTGGAACATGACCACGAGCTAGAATGTGAATCCCTTACAAACTATCTGGAAAAGGGAACCAACTATAAAAACATAATAAAGTCTTGAGCTATCTTGAATATCAAGTGGGCTTCCAAATAAACATCACAGATAAATGAGAGAACAGACCCGTGGATTAAACCTTCACTTTACTATGGCCATTTTTTAGAGTAATGTCTCACTGATTACTAAGATTTAAGAAAGCCAGAAAAATTAGAGTTATTATAATTATTAAATATTCACAATGGAGAACAGCTAAGAGTGAGGGCATAGAGTCTAAAAGCTAAGAGGTCAGTGTTATGAATACAGCTATTATTTTTAGCAATAATAAAGCCACAAAGCAAGTGTTTATTGAAAAGAAAAGGGAGGTCGTTGAATACTGACTAGGGATAAATTAATGTCACCTCTAAAAGAGGCCTGGCACATCAGGTACCATACTTGGACAATCAGAAAATTTACACCTTCTAGCACGAGCTTTTGTTGTACCTTCTTTTAGGCAAGGAAAAAAGATAATTCAGAATTCGTGCATTTCATATCAAATATGATTTTTGACTTAATTTAAAGATGTGTTAATCAAATTATTTGTTGTGTCCTAAAGGTTATTTTTCTTGCTCAGACGGTATTTGCAATATTGATCAGCAACATTTCTGTTTCTGTTCTGATACCTTTTATGATAACTCTTTTTTTTTCCCTAAAAATACCCTGATTTCATCACTACTACTATAGATAGGTACATACAAATGAAAGCACTGCTACAGCAACTATATGAGGCAACAATAATTTAAAGATTACAAGAATTATCAAAACTATTCTCTCTCAAAAAAAGGTAGTAACACCCACTTCTAAAAACAGCAAATAGGAACTGAGATTCAATTACAGGAAGGGTATGGAAAATGTCCATAAACAGGTTTTACCATTAAAGCTTCCCATATTAAAATTACCTGATAAGTGATGTAAATAAAAGAGGGTTCCTGAGAAGACGGGTAGACTGGAAGACTTTTCTTCCCAGATTTTAGCAGCTCGGTTAGTTCAGAGAGATGATGCTGTAACTCTGTGAAGTTACTAGACAGTTTTTCTACATTTTTCGAAAAGTAACTTGCTTCCTTTTCGTTTAACAGTAAGTTATTCTTAAAACAATTGGGTATTTTGGGAGCTGCATCCGTCTGCCTTTTTGGAGATGTTGGCTTGTTGCAAAATGCCAGGGGGGTGGCAGACAGAGCCACGGAGCGGTTCACTGGTTCAGCATCCAGAGCCTCAACAGCTGGTGGAAAATCCACTGCAATCCTTTTTTCTTTGAGGTCACTCACGTTCAACAGGCTCTGCTCGTACACGGGGCTCTTAATTTCCTCAATGAGCTTTCTTCTGCTCGGAGGGGACTGCCCCTGTCCAGCAGCACGGCCTGGGAGGAGGAGCCCGCAGTTTAGAGGGTGAGGGTCTGCAGAGAGGTCTTGCGAGATGTTTGAAAGAAGATGAAAAGCAGAGCTCGCGTTAGCTGGGGAAGGCGTTGAAGGACACGCTTCAAACATGAGCTCCTTAACTATCAGGCGGATCATGTACTTGTCTGATCTTGAAGATGGAAGAAAGGCAGGGTCAGAGAATTTTTGTCTTCCCACCATTATCAGCAATAACTTATTGGTCAAGAAGCACAAGCCCTTTGGTTTTTCGTTTTTCTCCAGCTGAATATGTTGAATATTGGGTAAATTGGATGAAGTCAGTGAATAGACTAAAACAGTGTTACAAGTATTGGACGCAACCGATATAGTTTGAGTTTTGGGGTCAAAAGCCACGATATCAGGAACAAGAATGCCTGGGATGCTAACTTTTTTGGTAGAGGTCACCTTCCTCTCGAAGGTCACCAGGATGAGATGTGAGGAGTCCTGGCCGCTTCCCGTCAGGTAGTCCTTAGGCCTCAGGTGAAGGAGAGGGCTGGAGTCAGTGCCCTGCTTGCTGGAAAGGATGTGAGTGAGATCCACAGGAGAGGTGACAACAGACGGAGGCTTCTCCGAGTCCTGGGATTTCTTCCCCGCATCCACGGAACACTCCTCCTCGCCGCACAGGGTGGACTGCGAGGGAGACGAGTCCGTCTCGACGCTGGCCGGCACCTCAAAGGCGACGCCGGCGTTTAAGCCGCAGATCTTGTCCAGGGGAAGCTCCGTCGCGACAGCAACTTGGAAATTCAGAGTCGCTTCCAGGGCGCAGATGTAGCCGCCCACGTCAAAGATGGGACAGAAGGAGCAGGCGGTCAGGGTCTGCTGAGCGTGGTCCCAGATGTACGAGTGGAGGGCGCTGCCCACGCCGATCACGAGGCGGCTGCCCTCCTTAGTCCAGCACGCGCAGTGGATGAGGCCGCTGCCCTTGATGTCCGCTTTAACCCTGGCGCTGTTCTGATGAACGGAGGGCAGGACGGAGGCGTCGCGCGTGGTCAGCACGGCCAGCACCTCCTGCTTCGGGTGCCACACGCAGCCTTGGGGGAGCACCGGGAAGGGCTCCCCGATGTCACACACCTGGGAAACCAGCAGCTTGTTCCTTTCGGCGGCATTCAGAGAGAGCTGCCAGACCGTGATGTGCTTTTTATGCTGAACGGCGAGCAGGGCCGGGGCATCGGCAGGACACGGGCCCCAGTAGAGCCCGTGGACGTGCTCGAACTGCCCAACGACGCTCGAGTCCCCGAACCTGGGCTCTCCGTCCTGCAGGAGCAGGGAAGTCAGGATCACCTGCTTCCCATCGGTCCAGGCAATGCCGTGCACGGGGTGGATGGCTTGGTGCAGGGCATTGAGGCCGGTCCTCAGAAGCTTGGCCTTTCCCAGCTCCATGGTTTCTAGCGGTCCTCATCTAAACAAACTGGAAAGGAAGGGGAAAAAAAAAGTAACATAGTGCTCTAGAGAAAAAATATACTTGGTTATTTAGCTTATTGCCCTGCCAATGCCAGGTTCTTGCTTTCAGCAATGTCAATGTACATATAATGTTCATCCACACTTAAATAAAAAACTCCAGGGCTGGAGTTTATAAGTTTTCCACTGTCATATGACACTTTAAAAGGAAATAATATCTCTGGACCTGGACTAAATCTGGTCATTTTCATCACAAAACCACTCTTTTCACTTTAATTGACAGGTTGCTGGATCTCAGCATATTTTCATTGCATTAAGCATAATTATTTTAGCATTAAGAATGTTAAAACTATCCCCCCTCTGTCTCACAGACTGTTTGTGGTCAGAGAAAGTAATCTCTGACTTGTGTAACAAAGCATTAATGCATCACCTATACATCTAATCCTCTATTAAGTAGGTGTTTGAACAGGTATTTGGACAGTTATACCAGAAAGCTCTCTTAAAAGACTGAATGCAATTTTGAAAAAGGTTAGAATTTAAGCAGATATGCTGGAAAATATAGAGAAAGAGAGGAAAAACACAGTGAATGGAGGGGGTCCACAGCCTTTTCTAACATTTCTCCAGAAAACCAGAGTTTACAGGAACCTGGAACAGAGAAGGGACATAGAACCATCTACCAGAGGTATCAGCTACGCTGTGACAGCACAGGAACAATTCAACATGCTCTAATGCTGTGATCTGCATTTTATTTTCCTAATTGATTCAGTGCCCTCTTGTCAGAGCTCACAAACCATCCTGCTGCCCACTGTTGTTTGAAGGGATGAAAGCAGCTGGCAACCAACTGTGCCTGCAGACCCACACCTGCGTAACCACACGTGCATTTTCCAGCTGTCTGCAGTCATGCTGGAGACATTTTTATTTCTTATAGACCAACATATTCTTCTTGTGGACTAATATATTTCTTATGGACTAATAATGTTGTCTGATATTTATTCAGAGTACTTATTTTTATAATGTCATGTGGAATAGAATTTACCATTTTACAGGCAAGAAGTAAAAATGCAGAAAATGCAAACTGCTGAATTTTTAAAAAGCAAGTTAAGGCTTGCCTGATGTCTCAAAATAAGTTTTGCCAGATGTCCCTAATTACTATAATAGTTTCCAAAGGTAGAATGCAAAAATAGCTGGGAAAACTCCTTTTCCATAGTCTTCATGTGGTGCCTCGGACATGCAAAGCTCCACACAAGACAATGAGACTTCATGAGGGCTCAAGATTTTAACACATTTCCAGGGTCACAGCTGTGTGCAAACCTTCTCTGTGCACAGAATCCAATTTGAATCCAGTTTGATCCAATTCAAAGGAATACAAAGTGCCCTCACGTCGATTGTCCATAGGATCTGACTCAACTGCAGGGTCAGAGCACAGAAAGAGCTGTAGCTTTAGTGAGAGCGATAAAAAAATAATATAAAAGAGGTTCAGAGAGTCAAACTACAAGGGTTTGATCTCAGTACAACTGGTACTACTTTTTATTTTAATTAACTCTTCATGGATGATCCCAAATTTGGAGTGGGTTGAGTGGAAGAATGCATAAAACTGGACAGTTATGAGATGATGATGAAGATAAAGAGTTTGTTCTCAAACCAACAAGTGCAAAATACCTTACACGGTAAATAAATAAATAAAATGCATGAATATCACTTTAGGAATAATTGCATGGGTCGCATTATAGCAAAAACCAGTCTTTTAGCAGATTGAAAATTGATGGTGTGGGTGTTGCCAGTGGCATGGAAAGAGACAGTGAAGCCAAACGAGGCAGTGTCGCTCTTGAAGGCTGCGAGAGGGACGTCACACACGGGGGAGATGGTTACCCCGACCTCCTGGGTAAGGGGGTCTCCACTGGGGCTTGTTCCGAGTTTAACCCCCGAGGACGAGGGACACGACTGAGAGAGTCCAAGGAGCAGAGCAACACGAGCAGAGGCTTCGCTCGCGTTAGGGAGGGCCGTGCGCGGACTCACGGGGACGTCTCCTCGGGCGTTATCAAGAGAAGAACCCCCAGGCAGCACAAGATAATAATCAGCTTAGTTTCCACGAGATTTAGGTCAGCTATTAAGGAAAAATTCCAACTATAAGCAATAGCTAAGCCCCGAGAGGGGTAACCTTGGCGGGGGCACGCTGACATTTCGTGGTCCTCAAGAGGTGGTGAAGGAAGCGTCTCCCGAGGACGAGCACGGCGGGTCCCACCGGCCCAGGCAGGGGAGCACTCGAGATGCTTCCAAACCTACTGCACCTTCGTGGCGCTTCTTCAAACCCTGGCGTAACCGACCTCTGCTGTGCAAAGGGACCCACTGAAACAAGACTTGGAGTAAAACCGCTCCTAAGGAATCCCCATCGCGTGGACACGGGCCGAGCAGCACTTACTCAACGTGAAGGAGGCGAAAATTTGCCCCGTGAGAGACACGTGGACCCTGGGCCACCTGCGGGGCATTCCGGGGAGCAGCAGATGCTCGACAGCAGACCTGGCGAGGCACAACCAGCGAGATCCCACCGCGGCCACGGCGCTCAAACGCCCCATGTGCCCCACGCCGCCCCGGGGGGACCAGGCTCGGCCTCCGCGGCGGCAGAACCCGCCAAACGCCGCCCGCCCGCGCCGCTTTGCGTGCCCTCACCTGTCCTCGCCCCGCGCCGCTGCCGTGCCGCGCCCGCCCGCACCGCGATCGCGCCGCTCCTGCCCCGGGGGCCCGGGCCATGGTGGGGCCACAGTACTCACACCTCACCAGGGCCAGCCCTGCACGGCGCCCACAGAGAGCCAAGGAGGGGAGGCCAAGA
>JAWLRI010000412.1:2544892-2575963 GCA_034781795.1 Crypturellus tataupa
CGCTGGGGACTACAACTCCCAGCGTGCAACGGGAGGGGCGCCGCGCGGCGGGCGGGTGTGCGCATGCGTCTGTCGTCCCGCTGTCGCCGCCAACGGTCGCCGCCAACGGTCGCCGCCAACGGTCGCCGCCAACGGTCGCCGCCAACGGTCGCCGCCAACGGTCGCGCACGGAGGGAAAAAGCGTCTCGGCGGGAGAGGAGCTTCGCTGTGCGCGGGCCGTGCGCCCTGTGTTTCCGGATGTGGCACAGTTTGGGCCACGAGTTTAAAAGTTACTTACGTGCCTTGTGTGAGGCAACGAAGCTGACCAAGACACACAGCTTTGGTTTTGTTTCCTGCTTAGGGGGAGCAGGAGGCTCACGTTCAAAGCCGGAGAAGAAAGTGTGTAAATGTGATGTGAGATGGCTCCAAAGCAACTTCTTTGGTCTGGAAATATTGAACTGGACAGAGCCGTCCTTTTAGAAAGTCTCTAAGTCTTAGTAACATGCTGCTTCAGGATGCCTGCGGGGAGACTTGGTCGCTGCTTGGTGTTTCAGAGCAACCTGATCACCGTGCAGTCTGAAATCAGCACTTCTAGTAGGCTATTGGAACACTGGAAAAGTCTATCAAAGAGCTAGGAAAGTGTTTCAAGGCCTGGAAAAATTGCCTTGTTGCAGGTGCAAGGTCAGTACATAAGCAGGTCAAACTGTCCTTCTTACCAGAAAGAACTAGGTGGTGGGGGGCCTACATTAACTAAATGCCTTTATGAAGAAAAAAAAAAAATGGAAGAGTTTTTAACTCAGTGAACAAAGCCTTAAGCAGAGCCAGTGGATGGATTCAAGTAAAATGCAACTGCGTTTTTGATTAACCACTGCAACAAATTACCAATAGAAAGAGCAGGCCCTCCACATACCCCTTCTAGTGAAAATGTCGTGATTTTTAGGGACAAACTTTTTATCTAAATGCAGATTTGGTCCTGGACAAGTTTCTGAGTTCAGTGCATGGATTTTAGATGAAATTCAGCTGCCTGTGATACACAAAAGGTGGGGATATCTACATATCCATGAAGGAGTATTGATTACAAGGTAAAATTTTACATATTATCTCAATCCAGGAAAGTTCAAAATAATTATATTTTCCTGACATGTCAATCAAAAGCCATTTGAAATGTTCAAGGAGTCGGCAGTGAATAAGAACTCTGATATGATTATATATATGACTATATATATTCCAACTGCCCAACATCCATGAAGGAGCCCCTGCTCCTTGACTCTGTTTGTAAATCAGAAAGCCAAGTTTGAGAAAAAAAAAAAAAAGGTGAGAAAGAAAAGACAGTGCTGCAAATGCCAGGTAGTAATGATCATTTTATTTGCTGTTATATTTCTGGCTCTGGAAAGCACGCAGCACAACGGGACTTGAACTTGAGCAGCATGTACCTATTTGTTAATCTAAGCAAGGTGAGACCTGCAGGGTTGCGCCTGTGCGGTTCTGCTTTGCCTTTGAGGTGGGTTTAGCCACTAGAGGGCTTCATTGGATTAGTTTGCTGAGGAGGTTGATTCCCGGGTATTGCCATATTCCTCTAACCTCGCAAAGTATACCCTTTAAAAAGCAGTAACGATGTCACAGCTGCCTTTTATCCCAAGTAGAATTGTCTTAGAAATTCAAATTGTCAATTCAGACTCAGATACAGAAATAAATATTCCCAAATGGTTTATTAAGAAATGATAGTGCCTCAAAAAGAACAGCATGAAAATTTCTGTAGACCTTTTGGCCAGCAACCACTAGCCACGGCCAGTGACACAGCTGCGATGTGCATAGCCCTAATGCAGATAAACATCTATTTTCTTTCTCCACTATCCCGAATTTTCAAGCTGTTCTCTGATGCCTCTGCTTCTTCAGGGATTTAAGTGATGTGAAAACCCATAGGGAGCCATGTAAAGTAGAAAGTAGGGCAGTGCATTTATGGAAAAAGCAGCATTGAAAAGCTCACATTATTGAAATGATTTCCAATGGTCATTCTCATTCAAGGCACGCATTTTGTCTTTTAAAAACAAGTGCTTGCACTGAGTCATTCTTATAGTTGAGATTTAAATACTGAACAGTTACACAAACCTGCAGTCTGTGCAATGAGAACAGATTTGTGGTTTCATAATTTAATTTGCCTGTATCATTTAGGCTCTACTTTCTAATTAGTCTGAAACATAACATTAATATAAATACAGGGCAGCCTGAGGAAGAAGGGCAGAGAGATGGCTGTGAGGGAGGACATGCTCATAGATAATTAACAACATTGTTCAGATCCATTTCATTGTCCTTATATACTGCCTTAAATATTCTTGCAAATTATTAAGTATTTGTGATTTGAAGGAAATGACTGTAGCCTGTATGTAAAATGAAATATTTGTTTACATTCATCCAGAGTTTGGTCCTTTTTGGGGAGCAGTGTTACACTGTGTTGCTTAGATGTGCTTCTTTCTTGCCCATTTTGCTCCCTTGTCTGTTTGTTAAGATACCCTGGTACCTGCTGACAAGCTAGATGGTTCCTTGCCAAAGGACAGAGGTTGTCAGGCGCTAATGGTTTTAACTGGCAAGTCTGTGCAGCACTGCAAATGTCAACCCCTGTGCAGGAAGCCTTTCTGTGCCAGTGTGGGGCATGGGCACCACAGGCCTCCAGACATTTGATCACATCTGGCTGTTGATTTGACACACGGGTCAAATCAGACTTGAAGAAAGGCAGACATAAAGTTCAGGGACAGCTTTGCCTGAATTTCTGGGAGTGCTTTGGGAAACTCATGGAAGAAGTACCCAGGCAGGGAGGTACTGGCAGTGCTCTACTCGTCCGTTAGATGATAGTGCTGCAGGGAGGTTCTGAGTCTCAGCAAAGGGAATTTGCACTTACCATGACATTGTGAAACTGTTTCAGCCTCGGAGAAAGCCAAAGCCATAACACTGAGTAATGAGCAAGTACCTGAGTTAATTCCTGTTGCGTGGGACAAGAAACTCATACCTCCACGTGAAGGATTACATAACCCCTGGGATTTACCTCACCTGACTTTACAGGCTTACAGCCAGGTCAGATGAATCCAGGTCCGAAGGACTGAACTGTTTTGTATTTGCAGAAATAATACTGCATTTATTCTTTTCAAGAACAGGCTAGACATAGGGTTAAAGAGAAGGACTGTCTGTCTCATGTATGCTAGAAATGGAAACAGTGGCAGGGAACAATCCTGGGCATTAGAGCATCTATGCTGTTTAACTGCTAAAATGGCCATTCCCAATGCACAGTTTGAATGTTTGGGAAGATCAAAAAATGATGGACATGCCCCATACCAAGGCAGCCTCCATCTAAGAGGACAGAGAGTCATGGAATAAGTGAGGTTTGAGGGAGCTCTGGAAGTTTCCTTCAGGGCTGATGGCAGAGTTAGATCGGATTGCTCAGGGCACTGTCCGGTTGAGTTTTAAATATCTCAAAAGGTGGCAATGCCACAGGCTCTGTGGGTGTCTCTTCCCGTGGTTAATCACTTTTGTTCCACAAATATCCATGGCAACTTTCCCTTAATGTGAGGTTTGCCCACAGCCTCCTGTCCTTTCACTGTGCACCTCCTAGAAGAGTCTGGCTTTTGTCTCTATAACCCACGCTTTCCAGCTCTGTTTAATATGATTCCATAATTGGGTTAAATGCTTCCTAGGTAAAAACATACTGTAAGGGGGAAACAGTCCAGTGCTTGCAGTTTTCTTTTTAGACTGTTAAACCCTGAGAGTACAACTTACTAAAAATATGTTAATTCTCTAAGCTGTGAAAAGATAGATAAGAAAGCAGAAACAGGGAAAAGGAAATAAGGCTTTTTGATACTACTTATGCTTTTTCAATAAAGTGTATTGAAGGAAATTTTTATAAAAGATTTTTAATGTGAGTGTAGATACTATTTTATTTGAGAATACATAGAACTTCAATAACAATAGAGGGAAAAAAAAAAGAACTAGTTGGAGGTCGTGTTTGGTCAAGTTTATACACATCCTTCAGTGCCCTGGGACTTTTTAGCTTTTATGAAGTATATCGAGGTAGACTTGTGTTATGCAAAGTCAGCATTGTAGATTGACCAACAGAATTTGGGTTAATTTGGATTTTATTGCATTTAGTTTCCATATTACTACTTTCACAATCAAAATGTAGGGGATTCTGCCCCAAAAATCCATCCCCACTAAAACTGTTTTGTGTGAAATATTTGGCCAAGGACTGGGGCAAAACAGGAAACACTGAAGGCTGAAACTGACTCCTGCGCTTTTAGCAGCAAAGTTACAGAAAATGGAAGGTAAGATTTTATTTGAAGCAGATTTGCTTTTAAGTAAAGCTCTACTAACTCCTAAAATTATACCGGGATGCATATAAATGTGCCAGATAAAGATGCAGAGTAATTAAAATGGAAATTTAGGCTTTCTGGCTTGCTCCCCACAGACAAAATGTTCTGGAGGGGCTGATACCCTCTTTGGTGTTCTGAGCAGCCCTCATGCAGCATTCCAAGCAATGACATCTAATTGAAACTCCTTGTTTCCATAGCTTCCCTCTGTTGTAATTGGGAAAGAAGTTGCCCCGCAAGGTGGCTCTGACAGGAACCTACCTTAGATGTGCTGTGCTTCCTTATGGTTAACAAGGAACCTAAAAGAGGGGTTTAGCAGCTTCATGAGAGCTGAGTGATCTCCACAACTTTTTCATGTAAACTTATCCATGTTGCCCACTATCTACAAAATAGCCCTTCTGGAGGCAGGCGCCTGCTTCCCAAGCTCTGCTTTTCTCCTTGTCACAGCCTGCTGTCTCCTCAACTCATTTAGTGCTAAATCTTTTTTTATCTTTCCACGTGCTTTTATCATTGTTTGTGCAAAAATCTTCTGTACAGCTTGTGCTTAATAGAACAGTCTTCTTATATCTCTCCACTTCACTGATTCTCCATCTGTTCTCCATCCAAATCAAAGCTGATAATTTACCCTCTGCTTTGTATAAATCTCTTCAACACTTCTTCCAGTGCTTTTATTACTTACAATTTTAACTTTCCATCTCTGTGTTAGATATTATGTAAAATACTTATGCACTGCACAGGATCCCTAAATCATTACCTGAAAACAAATATTTTTTCTTGCAAGATTTGCCCATTTTTAACACATATTGTTAAAAGGAGTGTGTATGTACATGATAGTGTGTTCAAAAAGGGAGAGGTCTTTTATATATATATATATATATATATATTTTTTTAGGCCTTCTTACACCATTGTATGTGCCTAGCAAGATGGTCTGGGGTCCTCAATAATTACTAGAATAATTGGAGTGAGTAATGATATCACCTTCAATGAGATGAACTCCTACCTAGAATTAATAACTTTTGCATTGTAAAGCAGAGGCAAGCCATCTTACCAAAATATAACAAACCCAAAAGTCCTCTGGGCATCATGGAACTCAATACATTATTTTACAACCCCTTATTTCCTGAAACTAGTCCTTTTGTCATCTGATTTTTTTTTTTTTTTTCTTATCTTTATCTCCAAAAAATCAAACCAAACTTTGATAGCCATTCAGGCATAAAAGTTTTTTTCACTCCTGAACTTCTCAAAATTCAGAATATTTTTTAGAAAAGTAATACAGGAACATTTTAAACGATATTGTGACAGGCTGCCAATATAATGTGTAGCAATAATTATAATTTTTGAGTAGGCATCTTTGATGCACATACTAGTTGGATATCTGCTGGCCAAGATGTTCACTTTCATAGAATTCCCCTTTCAGTTTTTGCAATGGCACAAAGATACCAAGATAACGAAAAACGGAATATATGAAATATTCCTCTAGCGACAAGGAAGTCTTTAAGAATAACCCCCATCATCATCTTTCTTTATCATGGTTTGGTACAAAGAGAAGTATTGTCAGTATGGATTTTAACACATCTGAGCTCTATAAACAGTTTTGCCATTGTCCTCAGGGAAGAAAACAACTCTGCAGTAGTATTCATAGGAACCAAAATGCAAACCATGAAAAATAATAATTTTAATAGTAGATTAAATAAGTCCCATCACTATTATCTTTACGTGACTGTATAGGATGAAGCACACCTGCCTTTCCATGTTTTCTTTTCAGACCTATTCAGCAGTCTGGACTGTCAGGCCTCAAACATGTGGCTGCTCATTACACTTGACCCAAATCTTTGCACTTACAGAAGAAAAGTATGGGGTTCATTCAGTTCTTTTCTTATGTGCCTGCTTTTGTCACTACAGTGACAATGGTTTTATCTCCATGAATGTGTCTCTCTGCTTCTCAGATGTGTTTGTACTACCCCTTGTCTCTGAAGATGAGCTTTATCTAAGAGCAAATGTCTGTATTTAAACTAGTCACCCTAGCTTTTGCAGCTAGTGGAAAGGAATAGGCACTTAGGGGATGGTTCACTGTAATTGGTTTTAGAAATCTATGTTAGAAGTGCTGTTTTTCTGACTGGTCTTACTAGTGCAGTTAGTTAGATGACTAGTTCAGTGTAGACACCTGCATTTAGCTAAAAGAAATGTGTATTGAATGTCTTTGATCTGTAGTTTACCTGCAAGTTATTCTATCTCTTTTCTGCATGCACGTGTAAATCTACATGTTAAGTAAGCTGATCATTTTCACATAAAAATTATGCATTTCTGAAAGCATTTCACTGGCATAGCAGAGAAAGCCGGGAAAGGTTTTTCTTTTTCTTCTTCCTAGGTTTTTCTTAATAAATGCACTTCAGTCCCATTTTCTTCGACCTTTGTGTAACCTCTACACCTGTACTTGCTAGATGTGTTGTCACTGCATAATTTTTAGCATAATCCTGTGCCTTTGAGAACATCCCGGCCACAGTTAAAGCACAGTCCAGTCCCAGCAGATAAACATCAGTCTGGGTCAGATCCTTCCAAAGAAACCGTGCAGGCTCGGTCAAGCCTAGAATCTAGCTACTGTGTAACTGTGCCATGGATTTGACAGTTAAAATACATGGAAAGTACTGAAATCAGCTGCCTGGTCATTCAGATGCTGACAGTGCAGAAGGTCTCTGTTGTGAAGGTTGCTCGCATCGCTTTTTCTGAAATTATGTCACTCGGCTCGGCGGTCGCATGGAGCTGCTCTTTTGGTAGGAGTGACCTCCGCAGACTTGTGCACTGTCACTTCCATCCCGTATGACTATCTCCTGTGTCGCCTTGAAAACTAAGGGCACAAAGCCATCACTGTCTGCCGTGAGCACAATCCACGAGGAGCCTGCGCCAAGTAAGCATAAAAACAGGGAAAAAAAAAAAGAAAGGAATGAGTGCACTGCTCTGGTTATATAAAATGTACAAGCTTGTTTTAAGAAGTCATCCGGCCCAGGTGCAGAGCTGACTTTCTTGTTGTGCACTAAAGCCTTATTACCTTAATGACATTAGCGGCTGGCAATCCACACTAAACACACCTTGGTGTAACTGCAAAGGGAAACGAAAGGAAAGGGCTTGAAAGGGCTTGAGGTGTTTAGACTATTGCTTAAGTTATGTTGGGTATTAAGGAGTTCTGGAGTTAGTAATATGGCTGTGCCACCGTTGTTTTTGAAAGAAACAAGGTTATCATCCCCTTCACTGTCAATCCAAGATTGTTCAGTAGCTTTTTAAACTTGCCTGACAAATGGGAAAAAAAGTTACACTTCCAAGTTGATTTACAGAAGAAGAGAGATTGGAGTATTTTTCTTTTTTATAAATAAGCCACTAAAAGTTTTGAAAACATGGAAAAAGGAAATGGAGAAGTCCCCCCAAGCCCCTCCTTAATTTTTGCCAGTCATTACAAAACATTTTCCTGGACAAAGTAAATCTCCCTTCCTTATACAACTAACAAAGCACTTTTACAAGCTGCTGCATGCTGCCATGTCACCCGTTACATCATAAGAAGCTTGACATTCTAAACCATGGATCTTTAATCTCCTCCCCTTAATACTTTCTTTCTAAATCTGGACAGATTTCGGATTCTGCAGACAGCAAGCCTGGAAGTAGAAATTCTGCTGCCCGAATCAGTGGAATTACTTTTTTGGTCACATCAGTAAAACATGTTCTTCTGTCACACTTTTGGTAATTTTATTTCCATCCATTTAAATGGGAGAAATTTTATGCATAGTTGGTGACCCCTGCTTTGAAGTTTTTCTTATAGAATATTGCAATGCTGGAAAACCCTTCAGCAGACTGCAATGCCCTTTCTCAGTGCGTGGTCATTACAGATGACTGCAGAAAACAGAGACTTCCCACTGCATAGGAATATTAGGGCTTTATATGACAGGCTATATTTAGTACAGGTAATGGTATTACAGTCCTGGACTTAAAGCACACACATGATCAGGCCAAGTTCATTGCTCATATAACTGATGGTTTTAATAGCTTTGCATTGGCTATGAATTTGGCCTATAGTTGTAGACTATTTTTTCTCTACATATTCAAGCTGAAGTGTATATTCAAAGGAAAAAAATACCAACCATTGCAGTATAAGCACATTGTTCATTACTTCCCCTTTAATTATATAGTATTAGGAGATGGGAAAGATATTTTTAACCATTGAATTTAATATATATGCCTGTGGCAAAGGAAAGATTTAGGAATACAAACCTCTACTGGTCAGAACTGAATAAATAGCTACATAATTCCCTCTGCTCTGAATCTGATGATTTTGCACAGTTGTAGCAGGGCTCCTGAGTCAGTGGTTTCTTTTGCTGTCAACAAAGAGACTGTGTTTCTGAACAGGCTGGCAGCACATTCATCAGAAAGGTCACAAGTTAGGGTGATTCCTAGACATTGTGTTTTTAATATCTCTGAAATCCAGTGCACAAAATTGAAGGGCAATGTTCTGCTAACTAAATAGCCCCTTCATAAGGCTGAAAATAGTCTTTATCAAGCTTTATCATATTGCCCCTTTTTTCATTATGGGCATTTATATTTCCTAAATCAAGAACTGGAAGACAGTGGTCTCAGCAACAGCAAGGCATGAGTAGAGTAAGAATGGCAGAAGAAAGAATATGTATGTATAAGAAAATACATATTTCCCCTCTCCCTTTCCCACTGTCCTTGTTGCTAGCATCTGTAATGTCCTAAGCCTGACTTTTCTTTCACCAAAAATCCCGTTGTATAGAAATTTGCTATGTAACCATCTTTGCTTGGTAAATTATAGCTTAGGTCATCACAGTCTTTTCATTTTGATTTCACCAAAAGTTGAATTCATTCCTCATAGGACAGAGGGTACCGATTAAGCTGATGTGTCCCTCTCTGCCTATCAGGGCTAAGAGAAGGTGAAGGCAATGAGGGATTTATGGACCTTTCAGACTGGAAAATATGCAAGAAGATCATAATTAGAACCAAGGAATGCATACCATAAAATCATAATATCCTTAGACTGTGATGAGAAGAGCTATCTGAAGCATGACAGAGAAATACGGTTGAGAAGCAACCGTCTGTGTATTTGCTGAGGGGTGAGTACATGTGGGCAGACAGGGACAAGGCAGTTCAGAGACCAGTCGGGCTAGAATTTCCCTGGCTGCTTCCATTTTTGCAAATAAATCAGTGGTGGGTGGCAGGTATGTGAGACTGGCAAATTAGAACACTGAGCGTTGTTGTTTATCTTAGACTAATCTAATCCAAAGTGCTATGTGACACACAGATACCATATTCTGAGGATGAGTTTTTCTTCAGCCTACTCGTTGTTGTCACGTGTGGGACATGCTTGTAAAGATGGGCAAGGCAAAATGCCAAAAGATCTCATAAGAAACTATTTCTATTTCCAGATGCCACAGGGTGCTCAGTAGAGACAGCTAACAGATTACTCTGGTAATAGGGAGTTCTGCAATTTCTTAACATTTAAGTGATTTCAAAAGACACTGGGCCATATTTCAGACAAAGAAAACCAAGCAGTTATCAAGAAAAGTTAGATTTCTCCATTTGCTACAGCAAAGAGTAATTACTCCACTGCAAATGCTTCTGTCTTGCTATAAATCTTGCATGAAAGCAATACCAGAAATAAAAAGATCATACCATGTTTCATTTCGATAATGGACAGATCAAAAAGCTTCTGGACTAAACTCAGGTGGATCTTGCCATCACAGAGGAGAACAGCTTTTGTTTCTTCCGCAACTGCTCCATTTGAAAAACATTTCTGCAAAAGCATATATGTAAAAGAAAAGATCTTGTTAGACTTGCATGTTTACTTCAGTTCCTTTAACCCTCCTTTGGCTTTTATGCCTTTCAGGTCTTTTCTCTTTTTTTTTTTTCTTTTTTTCTTTTTTTACTAGAATTTATAAACAGCACCGTGAGTCAGTGCAACTCCAGGCACAATATCCTAGCCCCACGTGAAGAGGAATGGGGCTTTTTTTGCACGTTTGGAGCTCAGCACTGCATCAGTCCCATGAGACTGGGAAGAACGGCTGTACAGCAAGGCTCTAAAGCTGCTCTAACAAGGTGGCTGGGGAATCCTATGGATTTCTTTGAGAGAGAGTTGCACAGACTTACTACCCTGGAGGTTGCCCTGACATTAACAACCTCCCCCATACAACCTTTTGAATGTAAACTCATCCTTCATGACATATATCTGGCCTTGAGAATTAGCACCTCAAGGATCCATCATCCTGATGACTGCAAAATGCAAAGACCACAAAATAATTTTTAATAGGAATTGAGTTAATGTGGTTGTGGAATGGCTACAGATTTACATCTGCAGTTTGTTATCTGCTGGTCTTTGAAGGTCAGTTTTGGCATTAGGGCTTTCCCAGTGACTTGGTGCCACCTTTACATATATGTGAATTGGGCATTTTCTTCTAAATCATCTTGCTGTTTTTTTCCTGTAAAGCTCATGTTGTTCTTTCCCTCTCATACTTTACGCGTGTTTAGCTCCCATGTATTTTTTTGCTTTTGACATCACTTCTTTTTTTGCAATATCTCCAGATAAAACATATTTGCTAATTTAATAACAGACTATGTATCCAATTCCACAGACAATTCCATTTTGTACATTCAGAATGGACCCAGTTAACATTTTAGACAGAGTGGAAAAGAAGTCATCTATCCCAGCTCCCATTTTGCTCTTTCCTTGTCTTGTGTCTACTGCGTACCCCTGGATATTTCTTTCTAATAGAAACATTGTTATTGAGTCGATTCAGAGTGCATCTTCTATTTCTGTGCTCAGTAACCCGTTCTACAGTTCATTAACCTTTGGCTAACTACATGTCTCTTAATCTCTTTTAATACTCCTCTTTATTTCTAATAATGCTGCCTTTTTGTCTCTGTCAGCCCCTCAGTGAACATGTGCTTTTTTGCTCTGCAGCACCCTTTCTAAACCAAATAATCACTTTTATTTTTTCCATACATTGAATGTAAGTTCATTGAATGTAACCACATGGGATTCTCTAAGTCAGAATGTCTACCAACTATTGTGAAAGTAGTTTTCTCTATTCTAAATTCACTATGCAGATAAAGTCCATAGCTGATAATTATTTAATTAGGTATTATGGTAGTTTTAAGATATAAGAGCCATAAAAAGAGCTCACAATTAAAAACCTTGCCCAGCTTTAGAGGTTTTCTCATCATTTACTTGTTCAAAACAGCTAGAAAATGTTGCTATGTAATAAAGAGAAATATCTAAGGAATGCATCAGAGAAATATCATATTCTTAATCATAAATATATAGTAACTTTTAAAAGCCGTAGCTTATCAGAGTTTTGGATTTCTTTTAGGTCTTTTCAAATTGTACAGTGCTATTCTGCTGAACATAAGTACACTTAAAACTCAATGGACTGAATTTTCAGCAATGGGCACGTGCTTTGCATTTACATTCCAAAGATGCTATTTGCCTGTACAAATATCAGTGCTTTTGTTGTTGTTGTTGCTGCTGCTTATTAACAAATCTTACAACTGCTTCATTTTTCTTGAATTCAGGTTGAAATACCAGGGTTTACTTAAAAAATCTACGTCTGTTACTGAGTTATGAACCATGGTGGACTGTAACTTACACAGGCACATTGATTGCCTTGACTGGAGAGATTCCTTGTGGGTTTTTTTTTATATATATATATATATTTTCATATAGATTTACTTCAGTCCCCCAAAATCTGGGAAAATAAAAGCAATCAAACCGTGCCTCTATTAATTTCAAATCAGTCAAACAGGGATATATATTAAGAATGTATGTTCCAGTATGTTTTCTACTTAGCCATGCAATTTATTATCGTAACTGCCATTAGAACACATTTTTGTGTCATTATACAAAATTATGTGGTATCTCTTTTTTACCCTAAAATACGATTTTACAGGTTTTCAAGTACAAAATCCAGAGCTCCAACCTCAGACTTGTTAGTGTTTCATCAGGTCTGAGCATTCATATCAAATCATTCTCCCTGTTTATAATGATAAAATTGATCAGCTTTGCCTTTTATTTTTGTATGCTGGCAAATTCTGTCAGGTGAAGAATCTTTCTCTGTTTCAATCTTCTGTTTTGCCTCTTTTTATTGAATGATTAGGTGATGTTAACATGCCTTCTCTTTGAAGAATATATTTGCATCATATCATAATATTAACAGTTTAAACCCATGCCTTCTTGAGAGGTAGGTAATTATTATTATTCCCTTTTTACAAATGATAAAACCCCAACACAGGAGAATTAAGATATTTACTCAAACTCGTGCAGGTAATTTGTGACAGAGTTCGAAATGCAACCAAAATCTCACCTTCCCATTTTCACATCTTAACCCAAAGACTTGTTTTTTCTAGTAAAGTCTAAGCTTACTCTATCTTTTCTTAACATATCACTGCTTTTAGTGTTTGTCTCAAATGGCATCCAGAGAGCTTGCATTTCTGTTTAAAAGCTCTTAATATTAGTTGTTTTATTCTAAAACAAAGTTTATCGGTGGACTGAGAGCATGCAGAAGAAACAAATGTATTTCAACATGCTTGAATGGATGTTTTCAGAGCGAGTTTCCTTAGCCAACTTCCTGCAATGTGTCAGGTCCAGCTCTCCCTCAGCAAAAAGCCAACAGCAACAAGCCATCAATACAAGAGCTGTTTTCCTTCAGCAGTGTCACCCTGCCCCTTGGTCGGGGTTTATAGTCTGCAAAGGGTCTGCTGGCTGTCTCCAGCCAATCTCAGTGTTGCCAAACTGTTTTTCAAAACTTGTGTTTTGGAAAATAGAAATATATGGGAAGAAAGTAATTTACTAAAGCAGAGGAGGTTCCTGGAGTAGCTGCCACACACCATATGTGCGTTCAATAAATCAACATGTGTTTTCTCTCTGTTTTGAACCCCAGTTAGCTAGTTCTGCCTCTTGACCCTTTCTCCCTGTTAATCTTGCATTTCCTCATGTGCTGCCCACACTTGCCTGGATGCTAAGATTGTCTTCATCAACTTAAATTTCATGACCGATGAAACAGAGAGGTAAATCAGAATATGTTACCACTCAAAAATGTGCTTTCTAACCCTGGGTTAGGGATTCACTGCAGTCTGAATGTATCTTCTTTGCACATGGATGACTGGAATTGCAAAACATGTTCCAGACGAGGCCATGTTGCCTTTCGTACTGGATACACCTCACTGACATATCCACTGACTGCCCTTCTTCTTGTAATAACTATCACATTTCTGATTCACAGGCTTGTAGTCACTTAGCACATGCAAGTCTGTCTTCCTCAAATGTTTCCAGCTGATCAATATCCAGTATATAAAGGAAATTTGTGCTAATAATCCTGGAATATATGACTGTGCACTTCATATTAGTTCATTTTTAAATCCATTTTTATTATTCTATATGCTAAGATCATCGAATTACATGTGTGATATCCTCCATTGAAAATACTACTGACTTGATGTCATAAGCAGATTTTATCTCATCAAATTTTTAATGAAACTTTTAAGTTATCCTTAAGGTCTTTCATGGAAAAATCCACTAATGAATTTCTTCTATTTCCTTTTATTTTAGGATAACCATTTACTATCTTTCCTTTAGCTAACTTAACCATCTTATATTTCTTCTATTAATCCTTATTCTCAGCAGTTAAATAAATAATCTCCCTTGTGGCACCATTTCAAGTGTTGTACTGAATTATAGTTATTTGAAATACTCTTCACATCTTTTGTGTGAATAATCTATTCTTTGATGAAGGAAAGATGCTGGTTAGTCTGTCACATCTGTTCAATGTAAGACAAGTAGGTCTGTATTGCCTACATCTTTATTTTCATTTTTTTCAGTCTTTGATTTCAGCTGTTTGAGTTGTGCTGCAGTGGTAATTTCAGCTTTGATACCTCTTTGTCAGTCTACTTTTGCCTCACAACCATATTCATTAATGTGAGGAAAGAAAACTGGGAAATTATGCAGACACGGGGGGATCTGGCCCAGAAGACAGTGAGAAAAGTGATATCCCCCCCCGTCCACCCCTGGAGTTGTACAACTAAAGTTTCAGATGCCCTGTAAGGTGAGATGTTTTCTTTCTTCCATGATTGTGCTTCCATTATCTTTATGATTAGAATGTATTTTTTAACTCTAATCTTTGCATCCTTTGCCAGGTATGAAATTGTGGATTCATCTTTAATATTTCTTGTCCCATTACTCTTGTGCTGGTCTAACAACCAAGTCATCTGGTTCAGGAGAAGATCCTGCAGTCCCCTGCAAGCTCTACTTGTCTGATCAATTTTAGAACATGGTCAGAATTTATCCAGAGATAAAACCTTTGCTCAAAGTGTTAAGCATGAATTAATCACATCTTGTCTCAACTACTGCAGTTCTTTCTTTTATGGTCATCCTAAATCTCTTCCTTCTAAACTTCAGGATGCCCGAGTAGTTTCTCACTCCAGGGAGCAGTCACATCACCTTCCTCTTCTATCATTTTCATGGCTTCCTTTCTCTTGCTCAACCCAAGTCAAATTTGACATTTGGATTTCAAGAAGGTTCATGGACTTATTACAGTTGATCATTACAGCCTAGTTTATCCTTATCTCCTTGCCTATTTTAGGCTACCATCTTTAATGCATCCCCAGCCTCCTTTATTCCATGTATTTTTATTACAAAAAAAAAGTATTATGTTTTGATCCTTTTTATTCTTCTCCCACCTCTATGTAAAAGATGGTTTATTGTATAGCTGACCTTGGCAATAAACTTCCCTATGATAAATTGTATGAAGATGCTATAAAAATACAAAATGTATACAATTATTGAAGAGCATTAAGGAAAAGAAGTCATGAGTAATTGCTGAAAATGTGTTTATTTGCTGTTGAATTATACAACGTATGCTGTCAGGGATGCAGACTGCTGACATCACCCTGCTTGTGAGCAGAACAAGGCGGGATTTGAAGAAGCTCTTCAAATTAAGATGGATCTCATTCTTCCTAAAGAGGTCTGCCTAAATGCCATTCATTTCCAGTCTCAATTGGCTTTATTTCCACTGCAATTAGCTTTTGAATGGGACTTGTTTAAATATTCTGCAGCTGTTTCTTTTCTGGGGGAAAACAATGATAAAAATATCTTTTTTCTGTCACAGAAACAAACCTGTGACAGATTTTCACCTCCTTTTTTCTTGTTAAATAATACTTACTGCTTATTGTGTCTGTCTGTCTGCTCTCCCACTCTACCTTAAATAGCCAGCCTGTATGTGAGGAAAGAGCAATAATATTTGCTTTTCAGGGTTGAATGATCAAGTCACCTCTGGTGGCTGAATGCTATTACACAAGTGATAGTGCAATGACATTTTCAGAGCGTGAGTGATCATGTTTTTCTTTTATGACTATGGGATGCAAAGAATATAAATTCTGATAGTACTGCATGGATGTGACTTGGTTGGTTAGAACTAACAGAATAAACAGAGGTTTTGAAGACTATTTAGTAAATAGGCGCTATGAATTCTTAAATAATTTACATTCTGTTTTATATTATGGCTTTCTAAACACAACTGGAAATTTTAGGTATGTAAATAATATTTCTACACAGCAGAGTTCATAATTGACCATTAATTATTGCTACATCTTTAGCTGTAATGATTTAAACTTTTATGCTTTTAATGTGTGGATATGGTATTGCAGCATTGCTCATTTTTATATTTTATAGTAGAAGAAATTTCTCAATCAAAACTGAGCCTCTGTTGTACTGGGGTTTATACATACACTTAAGAATACACACACTTGGGAGGGAAAGCTGACAGATCTAATGGCCATATTATTGACTGGACTGCAGTGTTCCTGAAATTTGGAAACATTTTTTTTTTTCATCCTGGCTGATATTTAGATCAGAAAGCAATAAACCTATTTCCTGTCTTTTGCACTGTGGACATAGAGGCTGCCTGGAACGCAGAGGCCAGCTGGTTCCCGAGCTCACACAGAGCTAATCACCTCCTGAAGCAGGACCAAGGTTTGGATGCCTGAATCCAGACTAATCAAAGCAAATATTTTCTGAGCAAATTATTAACTGCCTAAGAAACAAATATTTCCCTGTCTGTCTGGAGGCCTTTTGGTCATCGGTCTATTTTTCATTATTTTTTGGCATCCAGCTGTGATGCTGTTAGATTTCAGAGGCAAGGCTGGCCTACGCAAGGCATTAGATGTGAGACTTTTACAGGAGAGCTACGCATGTCTGAAAGACATAAAATGTCACCTTTTCTGAGTCATTAAAATGTGGTACTAGAATTGCTCTCTGCTTGCTCTGTGTGAAACCAACCTGCTTGTATAAATAGGAGACTTCCTTATTTATTCCTCCCAAATGTAGTTAGTCTGGCAACATTTTATAAGCACTATTTTTTCTTTGTTTCCAAAGAGAAAAAAAATTAATTCATACTCCTTGTGCAAGCAAACATGTGCAGAGTGACTTTCAGATCTGCAATTAATGTTAGATGTCACGCTCAGAACTACTCTTTGGAAAGGTTAATCCAATAGAATTCCACAGACAGGGCTCCTTGGTAAATAAATAAGTTGATGTATGTTAAGAAATTACTTTGGACTAGCTATAGAACACAAGAGTTTATTTTTTGGCAAATGAAATTCTAAGTTATTTAAAGTGGACACATATGTTTGGGTTTTTTTTAGCAGAATTTGTCTAATATATTCAAGTTAAATTATTGACTACTGCAGATCGAAAGCTTTGGTTATATCCACAGTGCCTAACATACTAAAATCTGCTAAATTGCCAAGTAAACAATTGCTAAAAAGTAATGAGTATATCTGAATTCAGTCACGATTCTCTTAATGAATATTTTGAGGAGAGTGCTTAGATGTGCATATGTGGATCCCTTTAAAGTAAAAGTCATTGTTGTGTATCTGTGAGTCAAATGGTATTGAGGCATACATACATCAGCATCATCACTGTAATAAGTGCATTCATTTGACAAAATGGTGCTTAAAAGAGCGGGAGATAAGACATTTAGTATTACTGCTCATAGAAGAATAAGAGTAATAAATAGTTGCCCGGTCTGTATTATTCAGTCAGTTGAAATTCTTACTGCTTTCAATGGTACTTTTGCCAAAATAAGGATGATGGTTTGACATTCACCTATTTATTTAATGAAATAATTACATTTTGTCTTTTTTTTTTCCAGAAAAAATTGAAATAGTAATACTTGTTTTTGCAAAATGATAATGTCCAGTTGTGGGAAGAGTGGCAATAGAAGTGAGCCAACTTCATATCACCCCCATTTGAGATTTCTAGAGGTTGAGATTCAGTACTTTGATTCAGTTTTCATGAAATCCTCCTCCTCTAGGATCTCCAAACTTAGGGTTTGAGCTTGGATTGGAATTTATCAGGTTGTTGATGAGGATGACTGCTGTACCACCCAACTTTTCTTTGATAGATACACACAGCATTGGTAAGTACCCAAGACAGTTGGGCACAATCAAAGAAAGAAGAACAGACCCAGATCTTCCATGTGAAGTATCCCATAAATTACCCACATAGTCCTTAGTTATTGTTGTTGCAGTAATAAATTCTAATACTTTTTAAAATTAAGCTGAAGTCAAATTCAGATTATATTTTCTAATTGGTTAATAAAAATTAAGCTGCATCCTCATGATTTAAAAACAAATAAGAGAAGATTTTTTTTTTAATTCCAGTGCCCTATAATAATATTTCTGAGTTGATGAAAAGTTACCTGGTGAGTGATGTGAACAACAGGTGGTTCCTCTGAACATGGATAGGCTAGAGATATCCTCCTCCCATTTTTAGTGAAGTCTGTTAGTTCAGAAAGACTCAGCTGTAATTCACTGAAGCTCCCACAAAGTCTCTCTAGATTCTTAGATATGTGACTCATTCCTCTTTCACTTGGCAAATTGTTATTTTTAGGAGAACTCGGTGCTTCTTGGATCACGTTGAACTGCACTTTAGGAGAAGTTGGTCTGTTGGAAAGCCTGGTAGGTGTCCTGAAGCCGAGAAGAGCCACAGAGCGATTCATAGGTTCAGCATCCAAGGGTTCCAAGGCAAGTGAGGGGTCACCTGGGAGCCTTTTTTCATCCTGGTCACTCACGCTTGATGAAGAGCTCTGCTCATAACTAGGGCTCTTTACTTCTATGAGTCTTCTCCTACCACTAGGAGACTGAATAACTGTGCTCCGTGGCATGAGCAGCTCCCTGCTTTGAGCTGGGTCTTCTGTGGCCAAATTTTCAAAGAACTTTCTTTTTCCAGGGATATTCACAGAGGATTCATAGTTATAGAACATATTCTGGTTAGTCACAGGCAGTGCTGAAGAATCTTCTTCAAACATCAGTTCTTTGATCATCAGGCGCAATACGTACCGGTCTGAACTCGAGGATGGAATGAGACAAGGCTCAGGGAATTTTTGTTTTCCGATCAGAACCAGGAGGAGTTTATCAGTCAAAAAGCATAAGCCCTTTGGTCTTTCATTTTTGTCCAGCTGGATTTGTTGAATATGAGGCATGCAAGAAGACGTTACTGAGTACACCAGAACAATATTAGAAGTATTAGAGGCTACAGCAACAATCTGAGCTCGAAGGTCAAAAGCCATTATATCAGGAACCACAATACCTGGGATAGTGACTTTCCTGGTGGTGGTTACCTTCCTCTCAAAAGTCACCAAGATCAGGTAAGAAGAATCCTGCCCATTTATCGGTGTGTAGTCCTTGCGTTTCAGAGTAATCAGAGGCCCGGGGTCAGACTTCCGATGGTTTGCAAGGATATTGGTTAAATCCACAGGACCCGATGAAGAAGATGCTACTGAATCCACAGTGACTGATCTCTCTGAATCCGTAGACTTCCTTCGCAGGTCCATGGAGTATTCCTCATCACCAAGCACCAGAGCAGACTGTGAGAGTAAAGAACCAGTTTCAGCACCCGATGGCACCTCAAAGGCAATGCCTGCATTCAAACCACAGAGCTTATCTAAAGGCAGCTCAGTAGCTACAGCAATTTGGAAATCCAGCGTGGCTTCTATAGCACAGACATAACCTCCCACATCAAATACTGGGCAGAAGGAGCAGGCATTTAGAGCTTTCTGTGTATCGTCCCATATATAGGAATGGAGGGCACTGCCTATAGCAACTACTAAACGGTTGCCATCCTTAGTCCAGCAGGCACAGTGGATAAGCCCACTGCTTTTGATATCTGCTTTAACCCTGGTGTTGTCAGAACGAACAGTGTGCAGGACTGAAGCATCTCTTTTCGTGAGCACCGCCAGCACCTCCTTCTTTGGATGCCACACGCAGCCCTGGGAAAGGAGTGGGAATGGCTCCCCAACCTCACAAGTCTGGGAAATCAGGGGCTTGCTCTTCTCCGCAGTGCTGTAGCCCAGCTGCCAAATGCTAACGTGCTTTTTGTGCTGGACAGCCAGCAACGCTGGGATGTCTGGAGAGCAGCACGGGCCCCAGTAAAGCCCGTGAACATGTTCAAATTGCCCAACAACACTCGAGTCGCCAAACTTTAGTTCTCCGTTGTGGTAGTAGAGAGCAGTCAGCACCACTTGCTTCCCGTCTGTCCAGGCAATTCCGTGCACGGGGTGGATGGCCTGATACAAAGCGTTAAGGCCAGTTCTCAGCAGTTTCGCCTTTCCCAGCTCCATCTTTTTAAGCTTTCAGTCTACTGGTGATTATTCCAAAGGAGAGAATCCATACAATTCATTTGTAGATCATGCTGAGGAAAAAATGCCTTCGGGTTCCCTTCCTTCCCAGAATCGGACTGTTTTTTTCTGCTGTTGCTCCAAGAGTCTGTACTGTGAGCTCCCTCTTAGTCAACTTGCAGCTGCTCTTTTAAGTCTAAATCCATGTGAAAGCTGCTTTTGCAGTGTCTTCCCTGGGAGGAGTTACCATCCTCATGTGATGGCTAACAAGGTTTAACTAATTACTGTGCATTTTCGTAGAAGGCTATTTTTAACTCTTTACTGCTGGGAGTGTATTTAAAAATAACACGCTAATACCTTGACCTTCGGTGAATGAAGGTCTTCTTTGGTGAACGTAGCAGAGAGATCGTTTGCTGTCAAGCCTGGGTATTAAGCTACAGCCTGAAATAATGACCTGACACTTCTCTCAGATAGCCTTTGAAGGGTAAAAGAAGATTTAAACATATCTGAGAACTGTACAAGGCAGATTGCAATCTTTGATGGACAGCACCTTTCAAAGATACAAGAACCTAAGTGAGTACTGAAAGGAAAGTCGGAAAGGGAAATCATACTCTATTCTGTCACTACTTATGGGAGAATGAAAGAAGATAAGATTTAAAAAAAGCAAAATATTCTAGAAGCAAAGGCAGCTGACTAGAGTTCGTTTTACTGGGTCAGATTTCCCAGCTGCAAGTATATATTGATTTCTTTCTTTGGCTTCCAAGCCACCTCTGTCTGAGGGCTGTTTCCTCATCAGAGAATCTATAGTCCATATTGCAAAGAAGAAGCCAAAATTTTCACAAACGCCGATGATGATAAAATCATGCAAAGATCCCTGAGATAGATAGTAAAAAACACAAATTACAGGGGTAACAGCGTGGCAGTGTGAGGACACACCAATCTGGTTCAGCTCTGTTGTTTCAGGACCGGAGCTGGTTCAATGGAAAACTATGGGTGTCTGGTTCATTCTGCCCTCCTCAGCACATCCTTTTCTGGGGTTCACTTGGGCACAGTCTGGATATCACTGAAAATGAATATTCAGTGTGGGATTCTGTACTTAAATATAAGCAAGCATTACTACAATAAACATGCTTGGATATCTGAGATACCCATACAGGTCTGGCAGACATGGCATAAAACTTACAGAAACATAGTGGCATGTTCCTATAGCAGCCAGAAAGAGCAGCAGGTAACAACGAAGACAGCCCTAGGTAACCCCTAAGCTACCTAAAATGACATTAGATGCTAATAAATATGTAACTTAATCCCATCCTCAGCATCTTTCTATAATTTTTGGTTTGCTGGGATCTCCTTTCTACCCTTGTGCATCGTTATGAACTCTTTTGAATCTTTTGCTGTTTGAACACTAATGTGGATAAATTTCACCTGGGCAGAAAAGGTCTTTAGATGATTAGTATAAGCCTGTTTAAAGGTGCAAGACTTAACTGTAGGCATCCTGCATCTTTACTGATTTATACCCTATATGTATATTATAGCAGTACCTGGGCATAGCAGGCCTTTTCCTCAAGGCTGTTCAATCACTGTTGTAATAAATTTTTTAGTATCCTCTTTTGAGGTATATTTATTGAGGATGGTGAGCACTACCAAATAACTCCCAAATTTATGTAATGTACTCGTATCATATCCTCATTCACAACTACTTGTTTCATGAAGATTGCATTTAAAATCAAAACTATTTTACCTTCATCAAAGACAAGTCAACAGTGATGACTGGAACAGATGAAAAATAGAATGCTAAATACACAGGCTAGATCACTTCCTGTGCAAGATTTCTGATTTTTTGGTCTTTGTCTTTGCTTGGAGGCAAACCACTAATTGCTAACTATTTTTTACAAATTTTACTTTGCAGATTGCATACACAGGTGCTCAGGTCACACCAAAGATGCCGCACTCCCATACCTGTTAGACTAGGAGCTTGGACAATTCTCTTCTTCCACAAAATGGCAACAGGATTATTCTGTCATATGTGGAGACATCTTTTCTTATGCATAGTAATGAATAAATACTGATATTATCTTAAAATACAATCCCAGCAGCTCCACAAACTTGTAAAGGCAGTATAAGATATTTTTGGTTTGCTTTAAATTAATGCTGGTTAACTGCTTCACTGTCTTCTGAATCTATTTGACTAACACTGATAAAGTTATTCGTTAGCATAGTCATCTCATCTACATTCTCAGTGACATTTTAAATATCAAAAAAGAAAAACTATGATGCAGCTGGAGTCTAACAACTTAAAATGGGTTTTGGATGCATAAACTTCTGCCTCAGTATGACTGAAACATTCAAATGATGTTTTGCTAAAAATGATGCTTATTCTGCCAGGCAGCTTGGTCGCCTCATGCAATATTGGATTCTCTTTGCTTTTTTTTAATTTCATCATCTCTCATTGCGTGCATCTGCTCTTCAGCAGTGTCTGTGATATTAAGAGAGGGAGATACAGGACAGAATCTGTGATATTTGCCAGTAACAAGATCATCCTCAGTTCTGGAAGTAAGGATCACAGATCACAGCATCACAGATGCTGAAATATTAAAAACTACTTGCAAGAGAACCATAATGACCTTTTCCTCTAGCTGTGAAAACGTTAGGGAAAAGTGCTTAGTCTGATGTACTTATGTTTATTTCTGGCTAATTCTCCAAGACACTCAGAAATGAAAATGGTAACATCCACGAAGTTCCATGGAGATGGCAGTGGGGTTACTCTGAAGCCACATGATCCCTGATTCCATAAAGAGATGGCTCTATATTGCCCAGTGCTAAGATCCCTCTTTCACCAACTCTAGCACCGTTGCTTTCACTAAGCCAGTTCACCTTCTGTTTACTATCCTGTTGCATCTTTACATCTTGTGATGGATTTTTTTGAGAAAACTGGAAGAGAATCAATAAAGATACTTAGTAGATGCAGAGTTACACAGTTCATTTAAGTCAAAGGATAGATTCAGAGGTCTCTGATTGCAGAGGATCTTTGTATACAGCTTCAGCAAGTGTGAGCTGAGGCCTGCAGAGAAGCCAGATTCATGGAGAGACACAGAATAGTTGGACATGGCCTTTTTTTAGCTCTCTATAGCTCTGCATTCCTTGGCATCTGCAGAGTTTGGACAACCCACGGGACCTATTTTGTAGCAGCTGAGTTTGAACCCTAGGCAATATTGGAATAGCATTTGAGGATATTAGGGAATAATTATTCCCAAGGTTCATTCTATTTTTTTTTTCCAGTGGGAAGGAGCAATGTGGGCAAGAGATTTCCATGCCAAGTGTATAACCTAGTATCTTCATAAACACCATTGATGGAGAAGCTAATTTAAGATAAGATTCACTCTTAGACTTTATCTTGAAGAAAAACTATGTTAACAATGCAAGACTTCCAAAATTTATAAAGCAAAAAAAAAAAAAAAATGTTTTGATGCAAAACTTTGATTGCAAGTTATACTGTGAATCACATCACGTTCCATATGGAGGCACAAGGCAAATGAAAGAACGAACTTTTGTTTGGCTCAGCTTCCTTTTTTAAAAACAAGATAAAGGCAGAGGGGGAAAAGCGGGTTCGCCTCATTCAGCTAGCATATCTTTCTGGAAACGGGTAAAACATTTAAGTAATAATTTTATGTGACCTTGTCCTAGTTCTATACAGCATGTACACACAAACTAATGACTTGTAATCGAAAACTCTCAAGGCAATGCTACTGTTTTCTTTTAAGACCTGACCAAGACGGCAATGAGAAGACTAATCTGTGAGTAATCGGAGATGCTCCAGTGAGAGACCGCAGTCTTTACACCCCTAATGAGCTAGATCCTGATCACGTTAGCATCCCGGTGGCCTTTGGTTCACTTCGGCACAGCCAAGTCCAGAATTTAAACAGTTTAAACAGTGGTTTAAAGAGTGGTTTAGCTATGGCACCTTGACTGGATCTGTCCTGCAGAATGATTGCAGGGTTTTATTTGCTTTGCACTTGCATACTGTTCACCTGTCTTGGGAAATGGAGAATAGCTTTTGTATCTAATACGAATCAGAACTAATGAGAGTCTTAGTATTTACATGCCTATTTCCTGATGAATGCAGTAGGACTTAGGTATGTAAATTCTTCTGTGGATCTGAATCCAGTGCCTTGCTTTAAAAGCAGATATTGACTTAATTTTCTTTTTTTGTGTGTGTATATGTGTGTTCTAAAATAATTCGTTCTGAGCTAAATTTCACTTCAAACTAATTACATCATTGATGATAATATTCCTGGGGACTTAAACACAGATCCAGCTCAATATGTAATAAAAACTTCAGAGTAATAATTTTCCTAATAGTAACTCAGATTTCTAAAACAATAAATGTTTTGTGATATATTTACTTCAATATTTCAATATTATTTCTATTTAAAGCTACCTACCAAGACTTCACAGTTTTAGCTGATATACCATTTGGTTCAGTCCCATCAAGAAGCCTGAGTAACGTATTTATTTTTCCACACTGACATTTCTTTGCCTTGAGATCTGATGGAAAAAAATAGTTATCTGTCACAAGCTAACTGGAACAGAATGTGAAAATGATGCACAGTTAATAAAGCTACAAAATATGCAATCTGTCAGAGCAGATCTACTGATCACACCGTGTAAACCAGCTTTCTCCTGACAGTATGTGTCTGCGTGCTGCTACTGCTTGCAGAACAAGACTGAACCCACTGTTCAACAAGAACGGTGGGTAAGATCTAACAGCAGATTGGAATTTTTAACATAAATATATGTAAGCAATCTGTTAAGAAGTTTAGCTATTAAAAAAATATACAGAAGCCTCTTCTTTTTGATGCTATGTGCAACCAAAGGAGAGCTAGACTGAAAGCCACAGCTTCCTTCTAATATTATTTCTTTTGCACTTGAAGGCCCACAGTCTTAGCCTTCTGCAGGCCCAGGTGTCACTGGCCACTTGGATCTGTTATTTGCTAAATAAAGGTAGCTGGTTTGGAGGCTCTGGAGTGACCATCACTGTGCAGACAAAAGTTCTGCAACTTCTCGTAGCTCCACACTCAGTGATGCCCTCCAAGAAGGAACCCTCTGAAGGTAGGAAGTAATAAGTAGGACTGTGGGCCACTTTTCTCTTGCTCCCAACAACTTTTCAACTTTTATATCTGTTTTTCACAATGCTAAAGCAAAATAGGTGAGGAATCCGTAAGGAGAGCACATAAGAAGAGATTTTTTAAATATGGTTCATCCTTCCTACCTACATGCCTCCCGCTGCGCAATGCCCTCTCTGTCTCAAACCACTGTTTTGTGACTAATATGTCCTGCATATATGTGCCAGTCTGTTGTGCTCACTTTGTAAAGCAATCAGGGAGTTTTCCATGGTGTTCCCAGAAAGGATTGTTTCCTTAGGCTGAGCACTGTTTGTGTGAAGTGGAATCTTAAGGAAGTGATAGAAACCCCAGTACTTGCATTTTTTAAATTAGACTAGGCAGAAGAGTATGAAATGTCCTTTAGAAACACCCCTGTCTTGGCAAGGACAGGGAATGCATGATCTAATAGGTCTTTCCATCTGTAAGTCAGCATTCAGCTCCAAAATTATGCCAGGCTTCTTCTTTTGTAAGCATTAAATATATATATATAATCTCTTAGCATTTTTTGTTTTCCTCAGTAATGTATTTATATTACTTACCCCAAACACACCTTATTGTCAGATAACTTAGCAGCTTATTGTGTGGCTAAATGATCTTTCCTATGCTCAGTTAGGTCACTCTCATTTGAAAGCCCATTGTGACTTGACAAAAAGAACAAAGGATAATAGTGTTTTTAGCAGAATTATCCCAGCTTGATACTTTGCAAAGGTCATTTAGACTCTGTCTGGACTAGCAAAATAATTTATTACTGTAGAGGGACTCAGGATCATATGAGCCTGACATAACCCTGTATGGAAGTCAGTTTGGCTGCCAGTGGAGACAGAGTTAAACTCTTGATCCAGAGCTGTTTTGGAAAGTGGAAATTTGCACTGGAAAGCAAATTTCAAGCATATTGGAAGTGGTTGATTCTGAATTTAGTGGATTGTAAATTTTGTTTCATGCAGTGAAACCATGGTTGAGAATACTCGTTGAGAAGGATCTAGGAATCTCTCAATCTAATTTTGCTTCCAGTCCAGGGTGTATATGGTGGCAACTCTTTCTAAGTCTGTGTTCCAGGAATCCTTTTTTTGTTGTTGTCAGTTCCACTTTTAAGAAAAATATGCAACAGTTCCAAAAGTATCTGAAGAGAGATGTCTCCCAGCTGTATTTAGAAACCCTCCTAACAAATCACCTTTACCTTGCTCTTCCCAAGATACATTTTTGAGACCTAGATTTAACAGGACCTCCCTTCCCATCTCTCCCAACAGAGACTAATATTTTGGTGAGAATTTTCTACCACAAACTTGAAAATTAAAAGAAAACACTCATAACATCTTGCTGCTACCCATCTGTTTTTTTTAATAGTTCACCTTTAAGCTTTTTTTGTGGAGGATGAAACAGATCTGTAGGGCATGATGGTTTTAAATCATAAACTTTGAACTAGCTTGCGTGTTAGGTAAAATTGTATCCAAAAAAAAAAAAAAAGCTCATGCGGTATCCAATTTTTTTTTTCTGTTGTTGTTCATTGGGAGGAAGGATTGGAAAAATTTCCACTTCCGGATGAGCTTAAGTCTAAATATCCACGCTCCAGAATTCAGCCAGCTCAGCTGCAGTGGTGCAAAACCCAGCAAGGCTGCTCAGCCCTTCCCTTTGGTAAGGGAGCTAGAGGCCACACATGGGGCAACCTTGATGAGAAGCTGAATACCTGAGTACGAGGAAGATTAGTGTTCGGGTTTGTTCTGCAGATGAAACTCAAAAGCCTGAGGATTTTAGTGGCTATTGTAAATCTCTTGACACTTATCTAGAGTTAAAGCTGCCCATGGAGTGTCATATAAAACTTTTATCATCTTTTTGTAGCTGTCCAGGTAGGTCTATAAGCTCTCTGCCTGCTGGTCTTTAACTTGTAACATCAAATCATTTTGGTACAGAGGTGCTAGAAACTCACTACATAATGTTGGATTTGCACATGCAGAATGAAGAAAAACAAATACGACCTTAATTTTCTGAATGCATTATCCAGCTCCCTTGATTCATTTCTCTGGAGGATTGAGAATGCCAGTTAATTTCTTTACCACAGTTACATTTTCCAAAATCTTCGAAAGACTAATCAGGAGCTTGTAGCTAATATTTGCGGTTTGTTTGGTTTTCTCCTGTTGTTTGAACTGCTTCCAGTATGTCTAGCCAGTGACATTTCCTCATCAAGCAGAATAAATACCAAAACTATAGAGAAAAGAGTTTTGCTGTAGAAAATGGAAAATTTATTGCATTCTAAATACAAAGTTTTTGAGAGCGATCCCTAGTCACTTCCATGGACTAATGCTGATTTAATTATTTTACTATTCAAAGACATGTTCCCTGTCCCATTTAGCTCAGTTTGGAAGACAGACTTACTGATCTCTTTATGCATTTTATGCTTTTTTTTTGTATTGAGAGATTGCATGGAAGAGAAATTTTAATCCTATTGGGTTATTATTATTATTAATAATAATAATAATTTTTATTTGTGGGACCTCATGATGCTGCATTTAGTCTCGGGGCTCCAAGGTGCTATGTTTATTTTTAGTAAATGATCCTGAGTTGTTTGTAACCTAAATAGGCAAATCAGAATTATGATTCTCATTATACAGATGCAGCACTGAGGCACAGAGTGTAGCTATATGAGGCCATTTGGTGAAACTTTGCTCAAAACGGGGCTAACTGCAGAGTTAGATCAGGTTAGATCATTCCTCAAGGCTTTATCCTGTCAAGTTTTAATACCTCCAAGGATGGAGATACTTCAGCCCCTCTGGGCAACTTCAGTGTTTCAGTGTTTGATAACTCTGTTGTGAAGACTTCTTCCCTGTATTTAGTTAGAATTTCCCTTCCAGTGACTTGTGTCTATTGCCTCTTTTCCTTTTGCTAGGCAAAGAAGTACTCAGAGTCCGGCACCATCCTCTCTGCGCTCACTCACTAGGTAGCTGTAGACAGCACCGGAGGTTGCTCCTTACCTGGGAGGACCTGAGAGTCCTGGTGGCCATGAGCCACATCCAGAGTGCCGAGGCCGGTGCTGGACTCCCAGTGTGAGAGGGATACGGAGCTACGGGAGTGAGGCCTGCGAAGGGCTGCAGAGATGATGCAGGGACTGCGGTGTTTCCATGTGAGGAAAGTCTGAGAGCTGGGGCTGTTCAGCCTGCAGAAGAGCAGACTGAGGGGAGACCTTATCAAGGAAGAGGAGGAGGATGCAATGAGGACAGCCACACTCTTCTCAGCAGTGCCCAGGCACAGGACTGGAGACAACAGGTACATATGGAAACACGGGAAGTTCTGTGTGAACATAAGGAAAAGCTTCTTTAATGTGAGGGTGGCAGAGCACTGGATCAGATTCCCAAGAGAGGCCTCCATCCTTGAAGATACTCAGAAGCCACCTGGATATGGTCCTGAGCAACATACTCTAGGAGACCCTCCTTGAGCAGGGGGTGAGACCACATGATCTCCAGTGGTGCCTTCCAACCTCAACCTCAACAGTTCTGTGTTCTCCTTAGCCTGCAGGCCCAGCAAAGCCATCTCTCCTAGTTGGACACAGCCCTTCGGTCCCTAACCTTCCTGGTCATCCTTCATTTGGGTGGGAAGACAGTTTTGCAGTGGTAGCTACACCTGCAAGAGGAGACTAAGAATGGAGATTGGATGGTGAGTTAGTTCCAGGAGTCAGGAGAGACTTAAGAAGAAATTGCTTTGGGAGGAAGCTCCCTATATCCTGGGGCATTTGGGACAAGTGCCTGTGGGAGGAGACCACCGCGCTGCAATTCTGAGGTAATCAGCAGTGAGAAGAGACAGCCCCCCCAGGGCCAGGGCGTTCAGAGATTTTCCGTAGTTCAGATGGTTCAGCAGGAAAGTCCCTGCAAACGGCGCTCACAGGGCACCTGCTTTGAGGGACGTAGCTGGTTCCAGACGGACCCTCTGGTTTCCCCTCATTGTTTGTGACACACAAGAGCATTTGCAGTGGCATGACCTGCTGAGCTGTGTGGGCTGCTGTTTATTTTTTTATTTTTTTTTTTTTTCCAGGGTTGGTTTTGCGTTTTCTGTTCACTTTTGGATTAAAAATATTTGATGGTGCTGGTTGGTTCAGTAAGGGAAAAGGTCAGTATTTGCAAAACACTTTCTGTTTGGTTTCTTACTTGTTCATAGGACAGTGGTTGGGTTTCAGAGGTAACACCAAGTCCTCCCTGGATGCAGGTGAAGGAACAGTGTCCGTGTCTTTATGGCCTCTGCGAATTTGTACCCTTGCAGAGTGTGTGCTTGCTGTTTATGGGCAGTTTAGCACTTTGGTCTGCTGGTTCAAGGGGTGTTACTTGTGGGCATATGGAATCTATTACATGTGCTTTGTAGATCCTTTGTAGATTTTAAAAGCAGTAAGGAATGGGATTTCACAATGTAGGAACATTTCGGCCTAGGAATTAAACTAAGAAACCCTAAATATTTGAAAAATGCTCGTCTTTCTAAAAGTGGAAATGCACAAACAGTTTGTAAACAGTGCAGGCTGTAGGGGTTATATCTAAAGAAAAAGAGATATTCAACTGCAAAGCTTTGAGGTTTGGGGTTTCTGCAAAACCTCATAATGATGGGGACCAATTTTTCCTCCTTCGAAACACTGGGGAATCACGTGGATCCATCATAAGGATGAGGGAGGGTTCAGAGACCCTCCCACACTCTTCCAGGCTGCTGGTTTAGCTGCCTGGATAGAAGGACACGTTGTGGGAAGGTCTTGTGGTAAACCGCTGCGTCAGGAGGGTGAGCTACAGAGAGCCTTGAAAGCTGAGACTAATGGACTTTATCCTTGATAGGGATACACGGCATCCCAAAGGGGAGGAGGTGGAAGTAATGCAATATCTTTGAAAGAGCACACTGGAAAGCAGAAATCTCTAGGTCTGCTTCTGTAAACTGGTCACGGCCACGTTTGGAAAGACTGGTCATGGAAAGGCTTTCCCAGTTGGGCTCTCTGCGCTCTTTGCGTCTCTTCCACTTCTCTACCACTCCTAAACCACCTAAACTCCCCTTGTATTTCAGGGGCTCCCCGGAAGACGTGGGATATTCCTTGTTCTATTCTTCACTTGCAAGGTCATCGTATGCTGTGCAGTTGTTAACACTGGTGTCTCTGAGCACTGGGATGCTGCAGGTATAGATATAGCAAGGAGAAAGAAAAAAATGTTATTTACTGCTCCATATCCATAGTAGGAAAGATTTCACATCATGATGTCTGTCTCGGCTAGTTCCTCCCTGTGGCCCACATGGCTATTTGTGGCTTTTGCCCTTTTCCCGTGGTTTTAAGTCAGCCTGGGGCACTCAGACCCCTCTGGAATTAGGAATGTTTCAAATGTTCAAATCTTCTAAACACTCCTGTGCCACTCATTCCGGTCTGGTGTTTCTCAAATGCATTTTTCCTCATGCTTTTAATGCTTACCAATAAAATGACATTCTGAGATTTGCTCTGATTAAAAAAATATATAAAACTAACAAAACTTTTTGGATTGCTCGGGGTGAAAAGCAGAGCGTGGAGATGAGCAGGGCACTTGCGTGTGCGATGCAAGGATCACCTCAGCCCCGTTACACAACGGCCACTCTCTCGCCCATTAAATCATCCTGACAACAGCCCCGTGCACGTGAAGAGCATTTTCCCCGAAATGCAACCAAGTCGCCACATAAAATTCCCGCAGAAACCCAAAAGGGCCGAATGCCGGGGGAATGCCGGCTTGGAATGGTGATGGGAAAACCGGTGGTTCTTTCAGTGGGAAATAAATAACGACCTGCGGGGCTGGTTTGGGGGTTGCTTTGAGGGGTTGAGTCGCTTTTTTAAACAAAACCCACAACACGGGACCGCCGCTCTCCGGCGCAGGGCCGCGCTGAGCGCCCAGGGAGCCCCCGCGCGGCGGCGCAGCCCGCGGGCCGCCCCCCTC
>JAWLRI010000412.1:2593144-2622011 GCA_034781795.1 Crypturellus tataupa
TTGGCCACGAGGGCACATTGCTGCCTCATGGTTAACTTGTTGTCAACCAGGACTCCCAAATCCCTCTCCACGGAGCTACTTTCCAGCAGGTCAACCCCTAATCTGTACTGGTGCCTCCATTCTTAAAACACAACTTTATCCTATAGATGTTTTGGATCTAAGATTTGCCACTTGATTTTCTAAAGGCAATGCCCCAGCAGTCAAACTAAGAGCTCAACAAAACCTCTGTGAAGGATAAACTTAAAGCGTCTTGTCTGGTAATGTCACACAGTGATCAGTCGCAAATGCAAATCCACATATAGCCCCAATGTTACCACACCAGTAATGCTATGAATTTTATCCTTAAAGTATGTGTTCATCGTTATTTTCAATACAATGCTACTATTCTTTGCATGTATTCCACTAAGCCCTAGAGGTCCCACTGGAGGTTTCCATCATACTACACACAATTGACATAATGAGGTTATTTTTATTTAGTGTACATAGTTCTTTGTACCCCACTGTTCATGATTCATCATTTCCTTTGTCAGTGAATAGTGAGATAATGAGATAGTAGGTTGACAAGGGCAGAAATAAATTTAAGTTTAAAATGTCTAGTTCAGCAAAGAGGACCTCAGTCTCTTGAATGGGCATTGTTAGGGCAAAGCTGACTCACAATGAGTATTTATGGATACTCTATCAAAAACACAAGCACAAATAATGAAAAATGTATTATTAATACACATCCTAAGTGATACTTTCCATTCTCTGCTATTTCTTAAAATATTTACATGCTGAAATTGAAAAGATCAAGAGGAATAGTAATTTTAAAATAAAATTGAATGGATCAAAATTATAGCTGCCTCTTGTTATGTAATGTATATTTTTCTCAGCAAATAATAAAAGTGTCTTTCATTCTGTGTGGACATGGCAAGATTTATGATGTTCTTGACTGTCCATTTCCTCACTTTTTAAGAATTAGGTTTTTCTAATGATGTGATAAGACTCACACGTGTTTTTCATATACTGTTGCAGCTTTGGAAACAGAACTTCTTTAATGAACTACTTTGGCTTTAGAGAGATAGTGATTACCTTAAGAGAATATGTAGAAAATAAATGCTTTAAAAATAATATGGTTAAAATCAAAAGGAGCGAGATGTCCAGATGCATCTGAAGTCCCCCGAGATGTGACTACTGAATCACACCTAACTAACCCCAAATACCTGCTTTTTATGCTGTGTTTACATGAAAAAAAACATGTTGATATATATGATGTGAGCATTGTATTAAGAGAAACATGCATCTTCAACTCCCATTTTTACAAGATAGAAAACATGTGTGATATCAAGTATCACATTCTCTTATTCCTGTAGACTTGTAATTTTAAATATGATCAGTACAAACTGCTTTTCACATGCATTTGCACTTAAAAGAAGATTGTGTGCAGCTCTACAGCAGCCACAGAGCATTTCTATGCTTTTGCTGGGCTTTCAGTGTTGTGAGTCATTGAGAAAGGGCAGCATTAGACATTTCTGGCTACATTAAATAAGCACTGGTCCCATTTGGCTTGCAATTTTAGGTACTTATTGGTTTATTTAATGAAGTTATTGAATGTCTATTATGCATGTGTGCGAGCCACAAGCCTTGGAGACGCAGCGCGTTCAGCCTCTGGCCTGGGGACTCCGTTCCCGAACAGCACCCCAGGCCATGTCTACTTTATATCCCAAAGGTGGAAAAGCCACAAGATGGGACACGTGGAGTCCCTAGGGCCATGCCTGGGGTTGCCCTTGCAGTTGAGCTGATGGGATATAGAGCAAGGCTGATCCAGTGGGCACCTTTGGATGAGCCCAGAAGGCAGTGTGGAAATACCCATCGTTGCCGAGCTCGAGCAGCCCCCTAAGCGGAAAAGCAAGAGCAAAGACACTCTGCTACTGAGGAGAGAGAGAGAGAGAAAGCGATTTCAGCTGAGGAAACCTCCCTGACCTCCGCGTGCCACAGCTATGATTTTGTAGCTCTCCCTTGGCGATAATCCATGCTGGCTCAGACCCCAGCTGGGATCAGACAGGTCAGCTCCCGCTTAGAGGTTCTGACCGGGGAACAGCAGCACAGCTTTAAAGACAGGGAAAAGAAGGAAAAGTGGTAGAGTTGTGGAGGGAGATTACGTTGGGCTTGGCGCTCATCGTGCCACACATGCAGCCTCCTGCCCGCACCACATATGTTCATGTAACTGAGTCCAGGCTTGTAACGGAGCATTTGGGTGACTTACAAGTCCATGTGTGGCTCTCGAGCCAGCTCCAGACCTCCCCGCTGGCCTCGCCGATCAGGTTAGAGCTGCCTTGATTTACTCTTGTTTTGGGCAGGACAAGGTCCTGCTGACAAGGCTGTCCAGTGCATGTGATTTAGCTTCTGCAGATGGTCAGGACATGCTCCCTACATGCATGTAAGGAGCAAGTGAAGAAAAAACTACAGATCTAATGGGATAGTCACAGGCAACACCCTTCTGGTCCTTTGCAACCTAGTGCTGGAGTCATGCAAGACAAGCTCTTCTTTATCTACTGGGTTGTACTTGCTTTATGTGTCTCCTTGGGGCTGTGTCAGAAGGGTAGTTCTCTACCTCTTGAGAGCTGAGTGGTGCTGCAGTATGGTTCGTGACTGCAAGGTTATGCTATTGATTTGGATATGTTTTAGGGGAAAAGGTAAATGGAAAATTAGTCACTTATGTACCCTGATGCGATTTGGACCTTACAGAAATGCTTTAAGATATTTCATTATTAAACCTCCCAGTGAAGAGACCTGTTCCTTATTATAGAGCTGCATTTTTTATGATTTTTTTCTATGTATCTAGCTCTGTTTCCAGATATTCCAGTAAACATGGGTATGTAGGAATACAAAGGAAACTTGCTTTTAAATAGTTCAAAATACAGTGCAGTTAAGCCCTCTACTGAGATGCTACAGAATGTATCTGTTCCTCAAGGTCCTTCTTGCTAAAGGTCTGTTCCTCTGCAGGGATCCTCCAGTGGCAGTTCTTGAGCTTCAGACATAAATAGTCAGGAGGACTATTTGTGGATCTCAGATTGAATTTATGCACCACAGTTTTATGGGTGTCCTGGGAAGATCAGCTCTGTGAAAGAGATGAACTAGCTAATCATCACAATGAAACCAAGAGGTCTTAATGACCCTTTGCTTGCTTTCAGTGAAGGTGCTCTTAAGGCAAACTTCTGCTCGCAAATCCCCACTCTAGATGTTCCCACCATTTTTTTGTACCACTGTCTTTTACAAGAACAGAGCAAAGAGAAAGACAAATTTGAATCTTTTTTTATCACGGTGTTCATTGCTGAAAGACTCCAACTCTTCAGAAATTAAGAGAAACTGTTATTCCCAGACAGCTAAGGAGAACGGTGACCAGCAAAGAACAGAGAAGGACGGGACACAGTCAGGTATACATATACCTGACTTAATAATATATTCCCTTTTTGCCTTTTGAAGGTACACTAACTTAGAGATGTCTCTCAGCCAAACGATCCATTAAAAAGCTCATTTCTCTCCAATGCCAGGACACATTTAGGTGTGGCGGGTAGATGCTCAGAAGGGGAGGTGGCCTCAGCGAGACACTTGGGGAGAAAGAGAGCGTAGATCACTGGAGTCAAGACCTCCTCTACGTCTCCAAGATCGTTTGGTTCATTTTGAAAATATTTGATCCCCTTGGCAGCCTTGCCCATGCTAACTTGAGAGAGAGATCCTTGTGCTGTGCTATGTACAATATGAATACAGTGCTATTAATACACCCCGAGGGAAGAGGAGGGCCGCCCGGTCCCGTATGTGTGAACAGACACGTTGTGCCGGCGGTGTCGTCGTCGAGTCATCCCGCCCCGTCTGCGGCGTCCCCGGTGCCACCAAGCCGCCGTGCGCTATTCATTATAATAAGCCCTTAAGGCTCCCCCCTTTTTGTCTGCCTCCACTTTAGCACGGTAAATATTTGGGCTGTCCGCATCTATTGTTGGCTCCGAGGCATGAGAAGAGAGTTCGCTTAAGCCTTTCCCTGCATATTTGGCTTTGGGCCAGTAAAAGTTAAACCCAATAATCTTAGCCTCTTACTGCCCCTGCTGTATTTTTTTTTCCAGTAGTAAATGATGACTGTCTTCGAGATAGGCCGGAATTTCCTGAGGGTAGTTTGGCGCTTCCCCAAGGAATACTCACTTAATAGCATGTGCCAGCACAAGTAAACAGCAGGACAGAAGGTTTTTTCTTCCTCTGCACACACTATGCAATTTGTTCCTTGGCACTTTCCCACTGGAGGGGAAGGAAGGCTGTCTCAGAGCCCACAGCTTTAATTTTTTCTTTTCTATCTTCTTTCCTACTTGCTCTCTGTATAGCCCAGACACCGAATTTCCAAATACGAACGTGTTAATACAAGTATCACTTACTGGCCTTTTAGCTCAAGCCCTGTTTTGAAGCCGCAGCATGTACAGCACGGTTATTTACAAGCTACCCCAAATGAGGAGGGTGATTCGGATGAGTCAGGAAGACCACTCTGACTCAGACCGTTTAATGTGGGAGAGCCCCAGGGTCATGGATACGTCTATTAATACAGAGTCAAACTTGAGCAGGGAACTCAGGTTTGGTTTGCCTATTTTTAGCCAAGTCACACCAATGCAGCAAAACCAGCCAGCCTAAACCTGGCTGCAGCTTGCTTCGAATTTATGTGAACCAAAGAAATGCAAGCGTTATTTTGAGGTAATGAAACATTTATTTTATTCTGTGCTCTCTCAACACTGTGGCTTTGCTGGGGAATGTGGTATGAAGCCCTCCGTTTATTCTTGCAGCCCATGACTGGTGTGACCATCTTGCATCAGACATCTTGCTTTGGCAGTGACGTATTTTGAAACCTTTTGAAACCATTTTAGTATCTTATTATTGGCGCTTAACTATTTTAATACCTTGTACACAGACCTCTTTTTTCCTCACAAAAATTAAACCATAAAAACCTTTACTGAATCCTGGTCCTTTAAAACTCTGTGCAAGGTCCTTGACAGTGGCTGCACCTTTGCTCCTTTCTTGCCTTGCTGAAAGCTTGTGAGACGAGGACAAAGGAAGAGTTTGGATCCAGGTGTTAGTAATTATGTTTGTTACAGCTAATAATGACGAGTTGTAATTAAACATTCTCCATATATCTTTTGTGATCTTACCAAGGTTTGTGAGTCCTTTGTTCAGCTGAGTAACTTGAGGTTCTGTGTTAGGCAAAGTGCCTGGTGTACTGGATGATATTAATTTTCTTGATTCCAGAAACACAAATTGTGCATACAGCAGTTGTGAATACAGCAGGTGAGGAAATAAATAAATAGGAGCAAGGAATAAACAGAATATTCGGGCAGCTAGAGGTACTTATAAGTATAAGAGTAAAAAATAGTGATAGGAGAGTGTGTGGTGGGAAATCCCTCTATCCAGACGCCTCTCTCTGGAATAGCTCAGTGACAATCTCTTCTCCGCTGCGGTAAGTTAGAATTGCTCTGCTGACCTTTCTGCGGCTCAGCTGACTTACCCCTATTGAAAATCTGACCTTTTGTGTCCAGATAGCAAGGTGGCACAGAACTGGGAGAGAGCAGAGCCACACTTCCTAATCTTCACGAAGGCTTCAGGGGCAGATAAAAAGGTAACAACCCTGCTTTGCGTTCCCTGACACTCTGGCAGAGCAGACGGGAGGCTCTGAATGAGATAGCGACAATGGGTAGAAATTCTTGTAACCTTAAAAATGTAGGTGACACCGATTCCTGTTCTTTCCTGAAAGCTTAGATGCAAGCAGCCAAATTGGGACGTGGTCCAGTGTCCTTTGTCTGGTGCTGCTGTTACCATAAAGACAGAAATAAAGATCATATCTGAGCAACAGGCTAAAAGAGTTTTGCAGACTGTTAAACAAATTATGGATCAGATAACGTGTTCTCACAGTCACTGGGACAAAGCCTGTCTGCCTCAGAATAAAAACATATATTGTGCTATGGCTAGAAAAGATGTCACATGTGAAAATTCATATCATTCTTTTAGCTAATGCATTCTTTTGCATTAGGTCACCTGAAAAAGAAAGACAGAAATCTATACTTTAAATTTGCCTCCCTTCTTTATTAGGCAATATCAAAAGTCAACAGCTCCAAGTCTTGGAGCTTTCCCAGAGGAGACTTGGTATTTGATGTGAACACGTGTAATGCATCTCTCAGATTCAAACGTGGTGTGGAGTCCAAGACAAACATACCCAGACATGCAGCCTCGACCTGCAGTCCATGTTATGTGACAGTGGGATGTCCTGCTCTCAGTCTGTGGAGGCATTTGCAGCAGAAATTATCATGGCAGCACAGCAAACAAGGTCTTTTGTTGTGTTTGCATTGCTAGGGTTTCATCTCCAGCCATTATTAGATTATTATATAAAGACTCTGGCACAGAGGCTATGTGTGAAAATAGAATTGTCTATATATCTGTCCACGTACCAGTTCTGAAGAACTGAGACCACTGATGTATTTATTGGAGATGGGTTTGATCCACCTTTAGGCTGCACTACAAGCATCGCTATCTTTTCTAACATCATTGTCCTTGTTGACTTGATTCTATAATATTTCCTCTTTCTTCACATTCCTCCAATATTGTAGTAATAAGACTAAAAAGAAGGAAAAAAAAATGTTAGAATTCTGATCAATAATAGCCTGATAGAAGCAGCTTTGGCTGTTCTACTGCAAAGGTTGCTGTGAGATGATGTAATCTGGCAGTAGGCACCACAAGACATGGTATTGCAGCACTAAAAATGACAAGCTGCAGTGCACCAATATTTAGGTTTCATGGTCATATAAAGCAGTTCCATTGAAACAGATGCACCTAAGCACTGAGCTCTGGCTTCCTGCAAGATACACTCTGCCTACATAATGCACGTGATAGAAGCAGAGAAATGTGTAACAGAAGCTGAAAAAAAGGGTAATAGAAGCCAAAAAAAACCTTGACGTTCTCCAAAAAACTCTGGGGAAAGTCATGTATGAGAGGTGTATTTCTAAAATTGTACATCAAAATATTAATTTCGGATTTGCTGTCTAAGGCGCTGCAGAATCGGGCAATCTGCAGAATCAGATGTTCAGATCTTTGCAGAAAAGACTGTTTACATCAAGGAAGCCAACTCAGTACTAAGTACAAAGAACAAAAAGATTCACTGATTCATTTGCAAGCTGTTCAGAAATTTGTAGGTAGTTTTTGCGTGGAGAATTGGAGGCAAGTTGTTCCTAAGCATCAACCACATTGGACTTTGAAACGTGACCACCTCACTAGAAAGACTATGAGTACCAATTAATAGAGGAAAGTCTGCAAGGACAGAGAGCAGTAGGGAGCAACTGCCGGTGAGCGAGCTGGGCCTCTTTAGCCTGGAGAAGAGAAGCCTGAGAGGAGATCTGATCAATATGTGTAAGTACCTGAGGGGAGAAGGTAGGGCCAAACTCTTCTCAGTGGTGGCCAGTGACAGGACAAGGGGTAATGACTATAAATTGAAACACAGGCAGTTCTACCTCCATGTGAGGAAGAAGTTCTTTCCTGTGAGGGTGACAGAGCCCTGGCACAGGCTGCCCAGAGAGGCTGTGCAGTCTCCTTCTCTGGAGATCTTCAAACCCGCCTGGATGCCACCCTGTGCCCCGTGCTCTGGGTGTCCCTGCTGGAGCAGGGGGTTGGACTGGATGATCTCTAGGGGTCCCTTCCAACGTCAACCGTTCAAGGATTCTGTGATTCTGTATATATAAAGCTGGAAGGTAAGCACAGGGATGTAGAGTGCACACGGCAGGCACATATCCCTCCATTACTGACCAACCGCAGCTTTCTAGGAAGCAGGGAAGAGGTTGATATCATGAGCTCCAGGAGTGCTATCCATATGCATGGTAGAGCAGAAGGAGCTGCATTTGCCAAGGTCATGGACATGCCGAAGTCTTCAGCGCTATGTACGGGGTAAGGACCCGCGTCCTGCTGAAGAGGGGACTCCCATGAACCAAAATGTCCTGTGTTCATAGCGGATTATTGCCTGGCAGCAACTAAATGAGGTCAAAAATAGTGGGTTTGGCCATAGTGGTGACTTACTACTACATTGTGCTAGGTAGATGCTTTTAATAGACTGAACAGGAATGCAAGATACCGTGTCCTGTGTCTCTAGGATACTGCCTGAGCCCACAGACTGCGCAGGGGCACATGAGATGCAGCACGTGCCTCCCTCTGGTTTGTTTCGGTTAAAATAGGGATGGCTTAAGGGTGCCGGGCACTGTCCTGAGTGAGCTTTGGCCACACGAGCAGGCAGAAGTTTGCAGGTATTCAATTGCCTTAGGGAACAGCAATTAGATTTGCAGAGAAATCTAAATTATCTGTGTCTTTTTATTTTTTTTCCTTGAAAAAAACACAGATAAACTTGTTTCCTCAAGAAAGAGATTTGTATCTGTGTCGGTTTTGGGTTAAAACAGTACTTTTTTAAAAAAAATTACTTGAAGCTTATATTACTTAAGTTCATTGTTTTAGGTAATTTTCATTTTATTTCCTTTCTTTCCTGGCAACTATTTGATACTGTGGCTAGCCAGAGTACTTCTAATACTACTGAATGATTTTCAAGACTCCGTGGCCTGGATGGCTGCTGTCCCTGTGAACTGAATCGCTGGGACTCTGTGTGGGGAGCCAGGAAATCTGCACGTTCAGGCGTTGAGATGGTCTTCCATACTGAGATAAATTAATGTCAATTCATGGAATCTTGCTACATTCCATCCATTAAAGGTTATGGATTACAGAGTAAACCATGTCACCTGGTCAGGGAATATCTATTCTATGATTTTGTGTGATGTAGAATACATCTGAGAGTATCGAGCTTAAAGATTACTTCAGACTGGCTAACTGTATCCCTCTCACACAAGTCACGGCTTCTTTGATACAAATTTTAGGTCGATCCTGGCTTTGTTTTCTGAGGTCTGGCTGTGTGAACACCTGAAATTTATCCAACATGCCTGCCTTCCAGCACACTCCTTATTTGTTTGGATTTTCCGATTTCTCTTCTGTTTTCTCCTTAATGTCTCTTGTATGTCATGAAAGGTCATGGTGTTCAAGAATTTCTAGATCTAATAGAAGCTGTATTTAAATAAATAGTTGGTATTAATAATCATGTATTCTCAATGGAATTAAAAGTTTCAGGTGAATGTAAAGCATTTTTTTGATTTTCTCAAGTCCAATGTTTCATTCTTTCATTTCATTCAACCCCAAATCATGCTTTCTTTAGAGTTTTGGGTAGAACTGAACAGGGCAATCCCTTGTTTTTCTGTAGAAGAGAATCTTTTGTTGACATGGTGTACATGAGCCCATTTGATTGGTAGGAACAGGGGCATTTTTTACTTCATTTTGCACACAATGCTTTTTAAGGCGGCAAGAACTTTCGGTGACATTCAGTGGCATGATAAAAGGTACCTGTTGCTGCAGAGCTCTGCTCTATAATTTATAGAGTTGTGCGATGTAGTTACCATCTCTCAGTCTTTACTTTTACAGATGATAATGTTACACCTTTAGTTTTAGAGTCTGAAATCTTCCCACTTTCCATTGCTGGTGTAATAGTACCTTTATGTAACACTTCACTGTTTGGACTACTCTCAATTTGTTTGGGTTGTTCTCCACTCTATTGTGATTTTGAGGTATTTTTGGCAATGTTTATCTTTGTTGGTCGTGTCTATAACTGCCAATAATTTCTATCTATCTAAACTGGCTTGATTTATAGTGTGTTTTGTTTACAGTAGTCCTCAACTTGAAATATGTTTGTTTTTGCAAAGCATTGCAGGCTGTGGAGGCTGTTGGTGTGTATGACTCCTGCTCAAGGCAATGAGAACTTTGTCTAAATGCTGCAGTGATAGACACTACCCAACGTCTTTCCAGCAAGGACTGCCCATTCCTCTGGTTTCCCTAATTACTACCTGCTTCCTCAGTCTATTCCTGGCTTCAAGATTCTCCACTTCAGATGCAGAGTCCAGCTGGGGCAATGAGAGCAGTTCCGTTGCGTGCTCTGCTGCCTGGTGATGAGTCTGTGGAGGATGAAGGATTAAGGCAGGCATGAGGTGGCGTTGAACTAAAGTTCCTCTCGGTAGATGTTTGTGATGGAAAAGGTCCTTCAAAAAGGATGGACTCTTTCTCAGGCTTGTGTGTGGCCCTGAAATCAGGTTCAAAGCCCTGCGTCCAAAAGGGTGAGGATGATAGATAGAAAAAGCTGAGAACTGAAGTGCCTCCTTGCCCTTCCTTGGCGTGCAGCGGTCTGTAGGCTGCTCTGCACTCAGTGCCCAGGCTGCTCGTATCTATCTTATCTTCTGGAAGTGCCTGTTTGTCTCCACTGCCTCTCTGAGAACCTTCTGATTATTTTTCAGTCTGTCACTTCTATAAAACTCTAAGAGGAGCTCTACTAGTAGGTGAAAATCATTTGATTCTCCTCCCTCCTGCTTTCCTACGAGATGTTTTCCCTAAAACATTTATTGTGCATTCTCCTTGCTTCTTCCCTTTGCTAGCCCAAGACATGAGTGGCCTGTTAAGTAGATGAAAATAGATACAGGCACTTGGAAATTCCTATTGTTCTCTGGAGAGACGACTGTCTAACGTCCAGCAGAGCGGTGCCTGAGACCCATCTGTCAAGATAACAGCTGCCGCTTTTTCCATAGTTCATTTATAAGATCACAGAGATCAAAACTTAGAGATGGAAAAGACCTATTTATAATAACACACTGCACTGCTAAGAGTTCCTTTCCACTGTGGCTCTGAAGATACTTAAGGGGTTACTGAATTAAACCTTTCAAGATTCCTAAGGCAGAGTAAGTAAGTGTATTAATTAATAATTTTATTTCTGGCTATGCCAAACTCTCTGACCTTGATCAATTCCCAGTCATCATTTCACCTTAAATGAAGGTAAGTTAAACTTACCTTCTGATGGAAGAATCTCTCTGACATCCAGCCCTTTCTCTGACCCCTAACCTATACTATTTACACCAGGGAGAAGGTACAGAACCGGGAAAGACGAAGAAAATCTGGAAGAAAAAAATGTGGCAAATAAGAATTCCTGCTAGTTAATGTTATTCAGAGCATACTCTGAGAGTTTACAGGCACAGCATTACTTATGACACTGCTTGGATCTGATTTGGAGCACATAAAACTGTTTACATTAAAAATAGTATTACAAAAATGCTGTTTGGTGGGGAGGAAAGCAGTAGAAGCAGTAGAAGAATAAATTAGACAGCTACAGAGGTTTGTTCCATTAATCAATACATTACATATACTTAATAGCCTAGAAAAAAAAAGCTTAGAAAAATAATGGTATGTGAATAAGACATTCTTTTACTGGAGCATGGTAGTGGGTTGATAAAGGCTGATTGACAATATTGTGCTTCTACCTAATCTTAATTGGAGGCTGAACTTCTGACAATATAATGAGGGTGATCGGATATACAACTTGTTAGTAAAAACCTTTCTAGAGTTCTCTCAAAGCTAGAAGTGACTTTTATCTTCTGTTATTTATACGGCACATTTATAGTGCTGTATGGTTAAGTGGGTAAGCAGCTCTCCAGTCTGAAGGACCTTAGGCAGCATAGTCCATGGGAAGGAGGTCGGTGTGCCCATCAAAATCAACTTGTTTTGAACTGTATTTTTTCAGTGATCTGCTGTGATCAGGTCATTCTGGGTGGAATTCATCTAGGTAACTAGAGAAGGTAGGTGAGGAGTCTGCGCTCTGTCCGATGGGTAGAGAGAGCCGGTCTAGGTGCCGGTCATCCTCCTCTCCTGATCCATGTGTGTGATCCTTGGCGAAGCCGTGGTGCGTGTCACCACTCTGCCCTGGATGCCATGGACCTAATGCTGGAGGGAGGCACCACGGAGGCCCGTCTGCCTCTACCGCATCGCTGCCAGTGAAGTCATGTCTCATTCTGCCATGTGGAATCCCTGGCTGGAGGAGACGATTCCTCAGGAATTCTCAGAACGCTTGTGAAGGGAGGGGATATTACATAATGCCAATGAGGAATATTATACCATGTCTCTAAAATAAAATGCATAACAGAAATGTCTGTCCAGTCTGGATCAAAAAGCTGGATGCCCCGAGGAAAAGCATTTGACTTGTGCATTATGTATTTCTAATATACATATGAGATCATGGTGGAACTGTACTGTCTGCATCTGACTTATTTAGAGTGGATGTAATCTTGGCATATTGACTGGGCCTTCTCACATGGCTTAGCCAACACCCATTTGTATAAACACTGTTTTTCTCTGTTTGCTTCTTAGGTTGCTCTCTCTTTTTCCAAGAATGGTTTTCTTTTTTTCCTCCTCATTTAAGGACTCTGTAGTTGCTAAGCATTTTGCAAGGTGCTGGATGATTACTGCGTTAGTCAGGATGAGCCTCAGTGTGAATGAGGTGGAACGTGCCGCAAGGCAGCTGAGGGAAGAACCTGGTAAACAGGGAGCGAGCCGTCATTCGCAAGGAGGAGAAATGTTATTTTTCAATTCCAGATGCCTCTGAGGCCAAAATACTACTTAACATGTTGGTAGGAAGTGGCAGCATGTTAAGAATATACTTTCAAGGTTCAAATTTATAGCTCAGTGTGCACACAGCCTCTTAAACCAGTGTCCTGCCGCAGATGGGCAGATTTGTTACTAGCTTGTTCCTAGCGCTTGCCGAGGGACTCCAAAGTGCTGCACTGATAAACGAAGCTTTTAGCACAGATTTCGTTCAGAAGGCAACAGAGTCTGGAGTCTACAAGTCTGGAAGTCTACAGCTGGAAAATCAAAGGATGCCCAGCTGTGAGCAGAGGGTCATTAGAGCAGAGCTGGTGCGGTGGGATATTTCTATTGCTCTGCATTGGGGAGCAATAGAGCAATTGCTTCCCAGTTCCCAACTGGGAAGGGTTGATATTCCAGAGACTGTTCCTCCTGCCAGGCTGTTCTCTGGCTGAACCTGTATTTTGGTCTTAGGACCCTCTTGTTCCTTATGCTGCAAGATTGGTGGCTGTCATCAGGCTCACCCCTCTATTCAAATGTATAACTTGGCTATGAAGGATCATCTGCACGTTCATGTATGCACCACTGGCTAAAATGGCATATCCAAACCTCCGTGGATATGTAATCATCAAAGAAAAAGGAGGAATGGGGAGGAAATCCTTGCATGCATTGTGGAACGGGATGAGCCTGAGAATGAAACCAAGAAGGAAAAAAATAAGAGATGAATCTTATTGTCCTGGTATCTTGGCTTGCTAGATGGACGGAATTCCTTGGCTAAGTTCTGTTACACATGTTCGGGTGGCAAATCCTGCAAAATGCCCTCTTTGTATTCCTGCCATGCTCCTGAATTGCTCTTTGTGGTATTTGGCCAGTGCTAAGCATGCAGGATAGAAAGACTTAGTCTAATCAGGAATATTCTGTGACCCTCCAGAATCTGTGTTAGTGGACTTGGTATTTACAGGAGAGCTGCAAGAAATGCAAGGTATTGCCACAGTGATATATCCTCTCTATAAATTCTGGCAGCTAATATCCCACTCCTAGTATAGCCAAACTGACCCGGTTCTGCCATGCTTACACAAATTCATTTTGCCTTCTGCTTGGAGCATGTACATTTTACAGCTCAACTTTGTAAGGACAACAAAATCAGACCCTAAATAAAAAGTCTACACTAAGACAACAATATCAGAGGAATTGCTTTGGTCTCCGTACAATTCATGTAGAATATGTTTATTGAACCTCATAACTACCCTGAGGATAGAGCTACTTTCTCTTCTCTTTCAAACATATGCAAAGCTATAAAGCTCCTAGGACAGAATAATGCCTTTCAGGAGAGTGAACTAGACAAGTGCATGTAATTTCTTGGCTGTGAAGTCAAGCTAAGTGCACGGCTCAGTCATACTGTCTTGCAGTTGCCCACAACAGCTATGTAGTGCATGGTCATGCATTATTGAACAGTTGTCTGTTGCATCCTCATTGCGTCGTGTCAGCCGCGTGATAAATAATTGATTGTGTTGCTCTTACTCCACATTAAAGATATATGAGTATATAATACATGAAGGAAAAGGCAGCAGCAAGTTCAACCCTTCCTGAAGTGCGCTGTGGTAGCAGGAACTGGGAAGTGCCACCATCACCATTCCCCATTTCTGTAATGGGGAGTGAGCATTTGTCACGGCAACAGATAGCACATTCTGACCATTGCTGCCTTTTTAAATGGAAAATTGTGGTAAGGAGCTGAAACATTGCGGAGATGCACCCCAGTTGCTCCAATTATTAGCCTTCTAAACCAAAAGTTTGCTTAAAAAATCATTTTTCTTAAATGATTGTAAACTGCCAGAAAAAATACATGGTCTAAGTCGGAATATCCATTTTCTTCCTCAGGCTTTGTTTGTATTAAGCAGTGGAAAATGTAACAAGGAAAAAGGAAGTTTGGGTTTCTAGCAGTACTGCACCCCTGTTGTGGAAGTCTTCCCTTGCAAACCGCCCTTTCCTGCCTCCTGCAGCTGGCAAATCCCATGCGGGACACAGGTGTCCCGCTCTGCACACGCACCACGGGAAATGAGCGTTGCCTCCAGCTCCCATCCAACTTCGGTACTTCCATTACCAGCATTTCGGATTTAAATTATTTCCATGAGTAACACTGCTGGACACCAACTGTGTCTGGAGAAGAGCTTTGTTTTGGGAATCCAATAAAAGACATTGGAGAGGGATACGCTGCTCGCTGTGCAGTCCTCTGGGAGAGGGCAGGTTATTCCAGTGTTAGGCGTGAGGCTGAGCCATGAGGTAGGTGGGAAAGCGGAGGAGTCGCCCTGCCTCATAGCAGCAATTGAATCCTGAAGAGGAATGAGCTATTTTAATGTAACATAGGAGTAACACTAGAAAAATCAGTAGGGTTTTACTGCTGTAAACCAGCCTGGGGGGTCATTTGTGACTTTAGGGATACGTTTCTCCTGTCGCTCCTGTACATTTATGTTGGCATGGCTGAAATACCTCCTCTAAGCACTGTGAAGGTGTCAGTGTTGAGACGAAGGCTTTGGTGTGGTTTGCAGAAGCTTCTCAATAGCGTATTATATTTTTCAGTCTAAAAAACTGTATAGTTATGGATTTGAAGGAGGATGACAAAAATCTGAAATGCTGCCACGGTGAATATCAACCATGTGTCAGGGGAACCAAACTCAATGGCAGGTTTATAGTGCCACAGTGGTTTATATACCACATGGCATAACCAAAAAAGTGATTGCAAAAAAGAGCATCAAAATGTAGGACCTATCCTGAAGAAACTCTGGTCTACGTAAAATGAAACAGGATAGTAGACTGCCAGCCTGCCATAGAAACCCCTTCTGAATGCCGTGCCTGTATTTCTGCTGCCAAAATATATACAAAAAAAAAAATCCTCTTTTTAGCTTACTTTATTTTTTCCAGGTAACTGCAGCTTCAAAAATAAGGTTAAAAAAATGTTTGAAGTGAATACCCTATTTTTTGACAGTCCCCTATTCAGTTGATCCCTCTTTTGAGCTAAATGGATGATATTGTTGCCCTTATACAGAATAAAAGGGAACCAGCTGGTGAAATTGAGGGCTTTGTCCTGGATTAGCATCTCCATTTTCTGAATCCCAGAAAGTGTCGATGCTGCAAGGACAGGTAATTCAATAAACAGCGGAGCCAATTAAGCCTGGGATGCAATTCAGGCTCCTTCACTTAGGTACAGATGGATGAGTTAATGTCTCCTTGCGTTGACTATCTAAAAGCTGGCTGGCTGCTTTTCTAAATTAATGCTGTTAGCTTTTTAACTTCTATGAATTCGTCGACTGAGGATGATAAACAATTCTGGGAGGTTCTTCCAGCCTTAAGAGCCACATCTAAATGGGCTGAGTCCTTCTTGGAAGCATCTCTCTGTTGAAACAGTCCAGAGGGCAGGTTGAGATTCAGCTTCTACCTCTGAGATGGCTTAAGTTAGTGGCAGAATTCATTTCACCCAATTTCTGCATTAATATTGTAGACTCTGGAACCTAAGAGTACCAGGGTGTCTATGAAAGACCTTCAGTTTTATTTCTCCCTGTCCATTTTATAGATAACTGGCTGTGGGACATGGCTTTGCATGTAAGTTGGGTGCCTTAATGGCTGGGCTGGCTCTGTGGCTTTGTCTCATGTGCTCAGCTGACTTCCCAACTAAATTATTCTCAAAATAAGGAGCTCACTGATAGCAGGAAACTTTGATCATGGGCTCGCTACAGCAATCATACATTTCTTTCTGTTCCCAACCTCTCCTCCGTAATACGGCTTCTCTGATAACAAGTAAAGATTGACTCTTTCTGTTGGATGAAACGCTTAATGAGATCTCATTCCTCTATGAAGCTTTCATTAAATGTGTAAGAAAGCTCCTCATGCTATCCTGAGTTCTGTGCATCTATCACCTTGGTTGAGATTGGGTAAAAGATTCAAGCGCTGTTAGGCCAACACAGACATCCCTGTCCCGTGGGAGATGGAACTAAATGACGTGATCTTGGCTGTGGTTGACTGGCCTGAGTTAGGTAATCCTTGCTAAATAAGAGTGCAGACACACCTATGTTTTAATAAGAAATAATAGCTTGAATTAGACCTAGACTAAGGGTTTTTCTCTGCTGCTTTAGCCCAAATAGTATTCTGTTTTGGGCAAGTTAGATGTATCCCCCAGTTCTGTCCTGTAACAGAATTGTCTTCTCTTCAATCTGCTTCAACTTCAGTGAGTGATTCAGCAGGACCCGTGATGTGAAAGATGTCCTTTTCTCCAGCCGCTTCTTATCACCTAACACCTAAGGTTGTTGATCAGAATGCTTTTAGACTACCATATTCCAATAACTGCTTTGTATGATTATTTTGATACGATTGCTACTTTTCAGAATCGAATGTGAGGTTACTGCATCAGACAAGGTACAAGCATCTAGAAGTCCTCACTGGGTCAAAACTCTCATTGATTGCAGGAGGGTTTTGCCTTTGCACAGCAGTGTCATTGCTCGGGTCCAGCTTGGCTTTTCCTTCCTCGTGTTGTTAGCAAGATAAATAGAGGTGCTAGGAGGCTGGAGATGTGCATCCGTCCTCGCTGGAGAACATCAACCCAATCAATTTTTTCACATAAAGAAAATCAATTTGATGCATTAGCAAGAGAGAAAACAAAACCCGGTGCTGTTTTAGCTCCCAGGAGATGGAAGAGTCAATTCAAATGTTCAGAAATAGATAACAAAGATCAGCTCCAAAGTTCAGCTCTAAATCCGGATCGGAACTTCTGCAGGACACACGGACACTCCCACTTGTTTCTAAACTAGATGCACACTGAAAGGGCAGCCGTATAAAAATCAAGTCTCCTGACAGAGCTTCAGCAAATATTAGCACATCTGACTGCTTAAAGCTCAGGGTGTCTCTGGAAGCAAAATGATGGGGCGGTGATAGACGAGGTTACATTTCTGAAGTCCTCCCTTCATGGTCACTGCTAGAAAATAGGATGTTCTTCTAAACATAGGAGATCAAGCCTGTTTATTGTCTCCCAAGGCCTGACGCATCTTCTATAGATGGTAAAAGGAGAGTTTCGTGTGCTGTGTGTAAGACCAGCAAGTCCACAAGGGAGGTAGAAACATGGTTTTAAGTGGGAAACACCGTCTATTAGCTGTGGTGGATGGATTTAGTAAACCAGCAAGTCTTTAAATGGAGTATTTGCCTAGGATTGGGCTACCAAACAAAATGAAACCATACTAAAATGCCACTAAAGTGCCCCTTTTTATGGACTCTTAACTTCCCAAATCAGGCTATTTTATAATAAATATCACTTGGCTGCTTAGGAGCATAAGGTAATGTTTGCATAATGCCTTGAATATGCAGGGTGTGATGGCAGTACTGAGTTTTAATATTAAAACTATTAAATTTGGTGATTCTAGAATAATTTTCTGCTGTTCCATAGAAACATAAGATTTTATAATATGTTTAAAAATGAAATTCCTCCAAGGAAGGAGTGTCATTTATGACCAGATACTTCAGGAAGGATTACATGCTGTGCCAGAGAGTTCCCACGAGCTGCTGCTCCCTTCCTGCCCCTCCATACGGGTGCTATTTTTTACTCTCCAAATGAAACCTCATTTGTTTGTAACTCAAAAGCTTTGTGCCAGCAGCTGCTCTGCTGCCCAGGCTGCAGCGGGGAGCTCGGGGTTGACACTGAGCAGATCCATTGCATAATATTGGTGCAGGGTGTGTGCGCGTGCACAAAACACTCTTGCTGGAGGCTGTTTCAGGAGTAGGACAACCACTAGTGGTGAAGGTTATGAAATAATATACCTAATAGTCAGATTATTCCGTAATTCCTTTCCTAAGGTTTTCTACAAACTCGCTTTTCTCTGAAGCTCCTCCTGAGGAGGAGGCTGCCCGCCTGCTCTTCACCTGCTTCTATCTCCTTAGCTGGAAGCTCTGCTGGGCGAGGAACAGCTTTTCCTGGATCTTGGCACGTTTGGCAGGATGTGATCTCTATAACCTGCTGTGGCGAGAAGAACAAGGAGAATAAATTTCCATTTCTTCCATTTTAGAGCCTGAATTACAGGAAGGCAAAGGTAGCAATTTAGTGTCAGTGCTTTTGACTCCCATCTTAGTAGTTTTGGATGATGTTTCAAAGTGAAGATGGAAATGAGCAGCTCATGTGACCAGGATGTTACTGTTTCCTCTCCTTCCACCCTCTAAGCCCTTAAATTCAGATGTAGCTGGGACTGAAGCTCTGTGTGTTGTTTTGGCAGGGATGCTACAGAATGGGAAGAAGTTTGATTCCTCCAGAGATCGAAACAAGCCCTTCAGGTTCAAGATTGGCAGGCAAGAAGTCATTAAAGGATTTGAAGAAGGCATCACACAGGTACAAAGAAATGGTGCTCAATTGCCAGTGGAGACGCTTCAGCAGAGGGTGGGCGGGTGGACACAGTCGTGCCCAGGGCAGTGCTGACGAGCTGAGGGCAACCGCTGGAAATCACAGTGTAGAGTCCTGGGTGTTTCCTAGGTTCCTTTCCACCTGAGCACAGCGTTTCCTTACTCCTGCACTGACTTCCCAGGGCACTTCCTACTCAGGAGCATTTCCGTGTCGTTTGTGTTCGGCAGGGGAGAGGTTAAGTCCCTTTCGCAGGGGCAGCTGCCTCAAAAGGGCCCAGCAGCATCTGAGATGTTCCAGGCGGCAGCATTTTACCTCCATTTAGTGACTCCATAAAAACCAAGCTGCTCCTTTTGATAGCGCCCATGGCCACGCTGCAGAGTTTGACCCTTTCTGAATAGGGTGCCAAACTGCATCGTTAAACTTTTATGACTTCAGATGCCCAGCTACAAATTTCAACATTCAATGATCTACATTATACCAAGAAGAAGGAAAATGTCCTCCATTAATTACAGTTTATCACCACCACAGTAAAATCCTAACGAACGGAGCCATGCAGTGCATCACGTTGCCGACTCTGAGCCAATTTAACCACGAGCACAAGAGGGAATGAGATCAGGGTGCAAAACCCTTGTGACTCCCCATTTCTGAGCCCTAGTGTGGGAGGAAATTGCTTCAATGTTATTATTAGCAGGAACAACTTACATATAAATAGAAGGAAAGAGTGCAAGGACAAATGATAAATGATGCTTTTCCAGGGGAATGGAAGAGAACCTGGTTTCCAGCCCTATGGTGCACGCAAAGCAAACATGCCCTTCCCTCCTGTCAGAGAAGGGGAAAGTCCTTTAGATGAATCCTAGACTCTCTGAAAAGCTTCCCTATTCCTCTTGAGTATTTAGGCTTCACTCTCTATTATCTGCCCTGCAGTAGTGCCCAAGAGGAGTTCAGGACCCATTTACTGTAGAAATTACAGAACTTGTAGACTGGCTAGAGCAAAGGGGCAAAAGTTGGCAAAAGAGTGAGCAATGAGACGGTTTGCAGATGTCCTGCGAGCACCGTGTTTTACCATGTTCATTCTCGTGTTGGCGTCAGGGGCTCACGTGTCTGTAGGGTTTTATCCTAGTCCATCAGAAACCAGAGCAGATAAAGCTGCTGCAAGCAGTGAATCAGTGTATTCCTCACTGACTGCTGTCCCTCAGTTAGTGAGTGGCCAAAATTAATTCCAGGAATCATTCTAGCAACCAGCTACCCTCCTGCTCCTCCTAGTGGATGATTCTACTTGAGATTTAAGCAGGTGACTGTCTCCAGCTCTGGCTTTTGAATGATTTGGGGAGCGTGACCGCCACAAGGCACTTGCGAAAGGGCAGTTTGGTACATCCACTGCGTGGATTTTTCTAACGCTGGCTGCTTGACCGTCAGCATCCACGGTCCTGTGCTCAACTCTGACACTCAGCACTGCCTCACGCCTACAGCCTGCGCAGGGTCTAGCATCTCTCTGGCCTGCAGGCACCAGGCAGCACCCGACAATGTCACGCAAAACCCTGCGGAGTGGGGAGGCCCCCCTGCTCTTAGACCCTCAGCCCCGTGATGGGCTGAATGCTCCCGGGATGTGGGAAAGGCAGAGTCACACTTCTATCCTACATGAAGGGACCTCCTTCCCCATCGGAGCTTTGATAAACTATATAGAAACTGGAAAAAAGTCAGCACAACAAATAGGGCAATGCCTAGTTCAGTGCTGTGATCTTGGGAGACACATCAGAGTCAGAAGCTCTGCTCCAAAGCAGGGCTCAGTTCTGGATCAATACTTAGTCAGCAGCCTGTGGTGCATCAAGACCAGCTTGAGCACCCAAGGGAAGGAACCTGCGAGCCCAAAACTGGCTCTGGGCGTTTAGATCTGTGCAGCGGGAAGGCAGAGGAGGCAGGAGACCCAAGCGAGGGCTGCTCGGCGTCCTGCAGCTTCCTTGGGGAGCTGAGGGGTGAGTCCTGACCGTCCCCGCTCCAGCGAGGGCGCCTGCCGCGCCGCGGCCTTTGCTGTCTCCCTAACGCTCCTTCTCCTCTCGCCTTTCCCCTTGTCCGACGTGCGGGAACCAGATGAGCTTGGGCCAGAGAGCCAAGCTGACCTGCACGCCCGAGATGGCCTACGGAGCCACGGGCCACCCCGGCGTCATCCCTCCCAACGCGACGCTGCTCTTCGACGTGGAGCTGCTGCGGCTGGAGTGAGCGGCCGAGGGAGCTGCCTGCAGACCCCAGCAACCACCACCTCCTCTCCCGGCGGCAGGACGCGGCTCCCCTGCATCCCCATCAGCCCTGCCCAGGCTCCCGTGTCGGCAGCTCCTGCCCTTAGGTCCTCTCGCCTCCTTTATTTTATTATTTTTAAACTTTGTGGTGTCCGTATTTGCCTTTTCTTAGCTTTGTTTTGAGAAAAAAAAACCACCTACCTGCCGCTGTAACATTTTCAAGTTGTACATTTTATTTAATTTGCATGTAAGAAGAAAAAACAAGTGATGATTGAAAATATATATAAATATAAATATATATATATTCCTTATTGAAAAACCACTGCCTTACTGTACACTTAAACAAAGAAAAACAAAACAAAAAACAAAAAAGGTGCTCAGAAAAATCCAGTGTACACCTTGTACATGAAGGGGCATTAGCCAAACACAGTTACCTGCGCTGCCACTTTTCTCAACTTGTACGTTCTGCTTGCTGCTGTTTTGAAAAATACTGTCTCATTTAAATAGTATATATATATATAAATATATAAACAATAAAATCTTGATACTTTACAGTTTCTCCTTTTCCTGTTTTTCTGCTTGTGTAAATATTTCTACTGGAACTGCAAGAAGTTAAAGAAAGTCGGATTACACAAGTTGCACCCACAAAATAAATTCTAATTATGGAATGAAGCGGCTGCTGGAAGTGTATTTTTTTAGGCTGCACTTTGTGGTTGTTTATGGATCTCAAACCTAAACTTGTACCTGGGCTCATAGAACTTGAGACTGGGCACTATTTATTTCATTCAATAGTTGGGTGAATTTATTCAGTGCTGGTTCTTCCTCTGTAGGTAGACAGATGAATAACAAGTCATTTACTTGGGTTTTGGAGCAGAATCTAGTAGGCAAATTTGTCTCGATGCTGTTATTTTGGATTGGCTTAAGCTTAATTTCTAGTATACCACACTTGTTAAACTGTTGGATATAGCTGAGTTAAATAGCCCCCTTTTTTTCTTTTCTCTCTGCAATAGAAAAAAAGAACATACGTGGATCGTGATGCTCTTTTTGAGTATGAGCTACTTGTTTTTCAATACTGCATTTTTGATGCATTGATATTTGAGATTTGATTATTTTCTTATGGGAATATATATTAAAACTAGTATGAAGAAGCAGTCTGCAAAGCTTCAAGCAAAGAGACAGTGGGATGGGATGATCCCTCTTAAAAAGTAAATATGAAACGAGCACAGAAAATCTAAACTGACAATCTGACCACCAGCGACTACAGATCTTCTTTCTCTAGTTATTTCTTTTGGACACAAAGTGGCATTTTAACATATTAATATATAAATAATGCCATCTCTTACAAACTATTATTTCATAATTATTTTTGGCAAAAATCCAGGGTCACTGCAGCAACTAGATCACACTTTATCTATGTGTTTAACTAACAGGTCTGTTATTTATGAGAGACTAATTTTGTGCAGTGAAATGGGAATTTTCCTGCTAACCAAGAGGAAACGAGACCTGCCTGATGCTCACAAGGTCTCCCGACCACCTCTCCTGTACTTCCCTGCGCCCGAGACTGGTCTTGATTCAGCATGAGGTCCCACATCAGCCCAGAGCCCTGGCACAGGCTGCCCAGAGAGCCTGTGCAGTCTCCTTCTCTGGAGATCTCCCAAACCCACCTGGATGCCACCCTGTGCCACGTGCTCTGGGTGTCCCTGCTGGAGCAGGGGGTTGGACTGGATGATCTCTAGAGGTCCCTTCCAACCTCAGCCGCTCTGGGATTCTGTGATCGCCGCTGGAGAGCTGCCCTCAGCAGCGCGACGTGGCCGTTGGCGAGTCTGTAAAATCCCTACCAGGGCTGGCTGATAAATCCTCTCTCGCCCATCACCCTTCAGAGACCTTGGCTGCAAGCAAAGATTACTGTATTTTTCATGCCTCTTTCATTAAGGAAAGGCCTGAAAGGAAAACTAGCTGTGCTTCGTGAAGCTTAGGGAAATTAAGTCTTCAAGGAAATGTAATCTCCAGGTCTTTATTTGCCTGCAAATGTGTTAATTTAATTGTATCATCTATCAACAGAGTACATATAATTATTACCGCTATATAATGGATTGGAAAAATTTTACTGTCGCGCCTGTGTAATCAGATATGCTCTTGTTACTAATTTCTAAACAGCGGAGATGGAAAAAAATGACCTTCTAGGCTTCATTTCATGCCCTACTTCCTGAAATATTAAATGGAACATGAACACGCATAAAGCAACCCAGCACAGATGTAGAGAACAAGGCTGGTAACATCTGCCTTATGTGCTGCCCTCCCTGCCATTCACATAACTGCACTCATTTCCCTGCCCTTTGATACTACATTTCAAACAAAATCTTGAGCAGACCTCATCAAAATAATCCTCCGGGCATTCCGTTTCCATTCCCTCTGTCTTGCAGGTAGAAATTATTATTTCATTTTACATGCGCAGGGACCCTGAAAGCCCTGAGCAGAAGTATGAAATAGAATATTTAATGAAAGGCAGGAGCTGAGCTCCCAGAGAAATCAAAAAGCTGCTGATCTTGAGGATTCATTGAAGGAATTTTTATTAATCTTATTACCCTAAAGAATTGCTTTTTATATGTATTTTTCAAAGAGCATCAAACTGTCATCAAAACAGACACTGTAATGAAAGCAAGAGGCTTTCTGCTGTTGACAGAAGGAATGCACTATTTGCACACGATTTTAAAGATATTTAATGAGGCCGACGGAACGTGACTCGAGCAGTACTTTGGTAATTTATTATCAGTATTGTTATTATCAATATTTATTATTTAGTATCTATAGGCAGCAGCAATCCAGCATGGCAGGAAGCACCTCTGCTTCCTACGACAATCTGAGGCCTTCTGAACGCCCAGAACTGTGTGTGCACCAACCTAGTTGTCCTACCAAGCGTGTTTGTGCCTGTGTGTACGTATTTATTTATCTTGTAAAAGCTCTGGGTGTTCCCCTAGCAGCAAAGCCACCTGTAAAACTTAAGGTAAATCTTTTTAATCTCAAACCTTAAGCCAGGAACCTTAAAGTTTGTATCAACCTGACGGCTGAAGCCTGACGACACAGGTGCCTTAGGAGGAGCAGCTATTGCCTAAGAGCAGTGACAGGGACCAGGCTGCAGCTCCCTGCTGTGTCACTGTTGCTGTTTGTGACAGTGGGAGCTGCCAGGAGAGGCCACTGACAGCCGGGCGAGCCAAAGGGCAGCACAAGAGAGCAGCAACTACCTGTACAGAGCTCAGAGGGGGACCCCGAGGCTGCCTCCTGCTTCCAAGGCTCCCACATGCCTTCCTCTCCTCCAGAATTCCTCTCTTCCACCACGGTTCCACTTCCGTAGGTTTTCCTCTTCCACTTGGAGTTTTCCACTTCTTACAGACAGGAGGGCTCCAGTCTCACTGCTGCAAAGAGCAGCCAAAGCTGAAGGGAACGACACAGATACAGGAGACACAGAACGGGGAGCAGATGCTGCGGCTGGAGCTGCCCACCCTTCCCTCATCACAACACGAGTGAACAGGTGTTTGCCCAAGCACAGCTACAACCGAGCAGGGCCGACCCTGTGGAGACGGGCGCTTTACTATTAAAAATAAACTACAAACGTAAGCTACACAGTACAAAGCCTTGTTAAAAAAACAAACAAACAAACTATGCAAATATATTTATTCTTATACTAAATGAATGTAAGAACAACATGTTTGAAATAACTTTTTTTGCAGAAAAAGATAAGGATAAAAACTGGAAATACTCTGTTATGACACCATACTGCACTGAAAAAGGTTTAACCAAAATCAGAACTCCTAAATATGTCATATCTGCTCAGGTCCTGCTCTGTCTGGGAGTTGTGCAGACATCAAATCCAAGGCAGCAAGCTGTCCCCAGACACGGGGCACCGATCAATCACACAGCTTGTGCTTGGGTCAGGACAGAGGCAGAGCTTCTGTTGAGCGCCCCAGCCAGGCACGCTCAGCATCATACCAGGTGTTATTCACCACATGTGACTGCTGGTATTTTTAGGAAAAAGCCTAAGGTTTTAAATCTTCCCTTCAGGAGAGGGTACGTCTAAAAGCCACGCACATAAAATACATTAAAGTTCAGAAAAAAATAGTGTAGAAAACAATCACCTTAAGGTATCTAAAATTACAATTATCATCTACTGCCTTGCTGTGGCTCACAAGTTTTCTATATTCAATGAAATGAAATTTATTCCTATTGCTTCTATTAACTTCAGCACAAATCTGATGCACGCAGATCTGATGCACATAATAAAAACCTATGAAGTCAGTCCTACAGATTTGAGCAAAATGACTTCACTACAGCTATTCCATCCCAGTCCCTGGGAACAAGTCCCCTGAGCTGTTATTTTAAGATGGAGGCCATTCATTTTCTATAACGTGCAAAAGAAATTTTATTAACATGGATTTGGGTGCTGATTCTAGTACATTTTTAGCGGCCTAAAAATCAATTTACAGAGTTAAGCTCCTTCAAACACTTTCAGAAGCAGAATGCCATAGTAACCTCAGTGCAGTACTATAGGTATGATGAATTACCAAACCATGATTATTTCTCAAATAACAAAACCAAAAAACACCCACTCTGGGTCACAGACACTCTTTCTGGTGGCAGTACCTCATATTTAGTGACACGGCAAGTGACATTCACCTTTAAGGAGACAGTTAACGCGCAGCCCTTTGAACTACCTCTTCATATTAACTACAGAAACATGATAATTCAGAAGGCTGGAATCACTCACATACTTGGTCCCATTTTGTAGGGTCCTGCCAGAAAGACTCAATCAGAGCAGTAAAACAAGAAAACTTAGACTTGAGTGAGAGTCCCTATGTTTAGTTCAAGAACACAACAGCAAGGCTTAAAATCAGTTTTTCCAAAGAAACTTTTTTTTTTTCCAGAGAAAGATCAGTTTATTTTGGTGGGTCTGTATTAATTCCATATTTTTCTTTGAGAAGCTTAAGCTGTTCTTCTTTCTTCTTTGTATCCATCTTCTGGAATGCCTGTAATTAATAAAGCACATGAGAAGAACAGTACCTACAATTTAATTTCCTGGGACTTTATCCTAATGTACTTCATCCTAATGAACTAATCACTATTTCATACAAGCAGTGCTGCTTAATTCTCAACCTTGGAGAATGCCACAGTGCACTGGATATTATCATTGCCAGAAAAGTGTCAGGAAATTTGAGGTTTTTTTACTTTTAAATAACATCTCACACCTAGAATCACACAACAAATCTTGGTGTTGCAAGTGTTAAGCTTTTAGGTCCCTGCTACCTCCTCTTCAAAGGAGAGCACCAGAAGCACATTTTTCATATCCTCAGTCCCAATATATTTTTGGACATCAATCTAACAGTCAAAGGTGAAATCTCTAACCAACCCTTTCCCCTATCTTAAAAATTATCTGAGCAACTGCTTTTTCAAATTGAAAGGAAAGTTGTTTATGTTAAGCTAGGTGCACAGGTACCTCAAAAAATAAAATTGAATTAAAATAAAAACCAAAGAGTGCTTACCCTGTTTGCGTTATAGTACAAAACGACAAGGTATCTGTTGCACACGTTGAATCCTGACAGGTGATCACAAGCATTTTTGGCATCAAAGATGTCTTCGTAGACAACATATGCTGTTCCTCTCGTTTCAGGAGTGTTCCCACTGCACAGCAGCATCAGTTTTAATATCAAACAAGATAAATATAAAACACCTCCATTAGTATTGAGCAGTGACAGGTTGGATAAACTAACGTGTCTTCAAAAAAAGACGGTTTCAAGTATTTCTTCTGGATACTGAAATGTACCCCTATCTTCCAAAATGATCTTCCTTTACAATTTAGAGTCAAAAATGGCATCAAAACCTAACAGGGCCCCACACTGTATGGTACTCCAAGGACAGCCCATCTCTCCACAGTGAGTACTGTAGCAGCTCCCTAGATCAGCGGTACAAGCTGCCCCAGGAACGGTGCTTTTTGCACATCACCAGTTAATTTAAGACACTCACACCAGCCTCACTGCTGCAGCAGCACTTGGAAAACAGCACTGTCACCGACCAGGCCATTGATGCTGCTTCTTTTACCTGAGCAATACGAGACATCTCCAAGCAAAAAATCCTAACTGCCCTGGAAAGGTCACAGAGCTGACAAAAATCACTCAGATCTCAGCAAAAAGTGAAGATAGTTACAGGAAAACTGGTTGTCAGAACACTGCTCTCAGGTACTCACTACATAGGTTATAAGGAGAGAACTCCTGAGGACAAACATGTGGCACAAGCCCACACAGGGCTGTGGATGAAAACTGAGAACCAAGCAAAGAAATGACCAAAATCATTAAAAAAAAAAAAAAAAAAAAAAAAAAGAATGATTTTAACAAGTTAACAGGGAGTTTGCCAGGGGTTTCCCTGAGAAAGCAGATTCCAGCAAATCTCACCTGACCATTCCTCTAATACTCACATTGACTCCTAGTTAATGCGAGTTCTCTTAGTGAGAGCCCCTAGTCCCTTCAGCCACTTCCCCTATCACTTTAGTTGCTCTTTGCTACGAAGGGCAAGATGTAACCAGCTACACATTTCAAAATAGCATTATATAAAAGAGCTTATTTTTCTCTCCATTTATTTGCTGAAGACAACTATAGAATTAAGACACTTTTGTTCTACACACTGAATAATTTTTTAGTTTCGAAACATCTGACTTAAAGAAGCCCCCCTATTTGGGACTGTACAGCTTGGTGTGCTTAACTGAGCCCATATTTATATCCTGCGTGGTCAAAGCAACCCAAACCTTCAGTATCAGTTACTCCAACCAATCTTTCTACCATTCTCAGGAGTTTTCTAAAATTGCAGCCTCGGCAAACTCTTTCCGTCTCAAAATAAACAAACAAACAAACAAAAAAACAGGTAACATCAGAGCTCAGATTCATGGAATCCCCAAACGGTTGAGGTTGAAAGGGACCTCTAGAGATCACCTAGTCCAACCCCCTGCTCCAGCAGGGACACCCAGAGCACGTGGCACAGGGTGGCATCCAGGCGGGTTTGGAAGATCTCCAGAGAAGGAGACTGCACAGCCTCTGTGGGCAGCCTGTGCCAGGGCTCTAGCACCCTCACAGTGAAGAAGTTCTTCCTCACGTGGAAACATTAAATCATTAATAACTGATGGCACTAAATTCTTCCTGTATTACTTTGTGGGAAATCACTTCAGGAATAGTAGGAATAGTTATTTATTTCTAATTAGGGTGGCATCTAGGGCTTACAAAACAGAAAGGGCAAACTGTCTCTGCTGAACATCTCCCTCTGCTTTGCAGGCCAAGGTGGTGCTTACACAGGAGCCTCTTCTCCTTACGAAGCTGCTCAGTAACCGTAAGAGCTGCCTGGCTCATCCTACAGTCCCTATGGGAGGAAATTTTCACCTTTCGCTTTAGCTTTCTCACTTGTTTCAGGGTGCTATTCTTGCCCTAAAGACCTTAGTGTGTAACAGAAGGGCCGTGCGGACAGCTTTGATCTATGGGGCCCCAATAAAGCGCGGGGAACTTCTCCGTTTCCGGCTGCAAACGGCCTAACCGGTGCGCGCGGCCGAACGGGCCCCGTGGCGCGGCACTTACACGCGGATCTGCCGGATGGGCCCGTACTTGCCGAAGATGTCGTACATCTCCTCGGCCGTGATCTTGTAGGGCAGGTTCCGGATGTAGAGGATGCGGTTCACCTCGGGGGGCAGCCGGATCTGCGGAGAGGCAGCGCGTTAGGGCGGCGGGCGCCGGGGGGCCCGGCGGCGCCG
>JAWLRI010000412.1:2622565-2635005 GCA_034781795.1 Crypturellus tataupa
CCGTCCCCGTGGAAAATCCCCATGGGAGAAAAATCCCGGCAAGTGAGCCCAAATCTGGGGCCAGGCGCGCCGGCCTCGCCACGGAGCCCGCCCGGATCGCGCTCCTTCCTCCGGGATGCCAAGGCGGCTGCTCGCACCCGTTTATTAGTGCTGTGGCCCTGTTGCCAGGCTCCTCCCGCACAGCAGGAATCGCGGCTCCCCGTTCCCAAACGGCACCAGCCACGCAGCCCGGGCACGGCCGCCGCTCCTCAGGGCGCGGGCGGCATCTCGACGACGATTTTGCCGATGTTGCTGCTCTCTTCCATGGCCGCGTGCGCCTCGGCGATGCGGTGCAGCGGGTAGACGCCGTGCACCAGCGGCCGCAGGCGGGGGCGGGCGCCCGCGCGGAGATGGGGCAGCACAGTGCGCGTGAAGGCCCCAACCAGCCGCTCCTTGTACTGCCGGGAAAACAGAGTTCCCACCGTTAGTCCCAGGCCTTTTGTGTCCTGGGCAGAAACACCCAATACAGGCCCATTTCTCGGAGAAATTCTGGCCTTCTGACCTTGTTTCAGACACAGGAACACTAAATTGCAAAGAAGAAACCCCTAAGATGAACTGCAGTGCCATGGCATGAGGTACTTTCGGGTTAGACATATTTAAAACTCCTGTAAAGCTCTTGAGGATGATCTCAAGGACAAAATCCATCCTAGGGCACCTCTTGGTGCGATATCGGGGGATTTTCCAAATAGTTTTAGTTTATACCTTCTGGGCTTCCAAATGGGCCTGGTCTCTACTCACACAAATGTGGCTCCAGGCCGTTTCACAGGGGTTCTTCTCTCCCTGGCCTTGACTTGAAGCACTCTGATCTTTTAAATTTTGTCTCTTTTAGGACTAATCTATCAAGGACAGTACTTAAATATATATATGTAATTTTGGATCTAATTCCTCTGAATTTAGCAGTTATAAATGGGTAGAAAGTAGAAAAAAAAAGGGAAAATATAACTCAGTTTTGCAGTGCTTTCCTGGGTGGGTAATAATAGCTCAAGGTGTTGCTTTTTTCTGGTGATAATTCTTTAGATTCTACTTTAGCACAGATTTGAGAAGACAACTCTCAAAACTGTGAGAGATTTTAAGACCAAACTGTTCTATATTATATACGCTATTGATAGCCGTTACTTGCCTCTTTTTCTCGTGATCTTAGTAGGCTCGTGTGGATGCTCCCTCTTTTGGCAAGCAACCTTGCCAGGAAATCTCCGTGCACTTCCCCGCCGCCCAGCAGCCCGTAGAGGATCCACCGGCCGTCAGTCTTCAGGCAGGTGAGATTCTTCTCCCAGTATGAGCCACCAACACAATCTAAGATGATATCTACTCCAGAACCTCGGGTGGAAAAGAGAAGAGGTTAGAAAATGCAGAGTGAGCTCAAGTTCTGCACAATCAGTGTCTTTGAAACAATGATTGAAACTCCCAGTTGCAAATGAGTTGTTGCCTGAGGAAGTCCAGCCTGTTCCTCAACATCTTCCTCCTAGAGCGTCTTACCTTGGGTGAAAGCCAAGACCTTTTCACTGAAATCTTCCGTCTTGTAGTTGAAGCCTGCAGCCGCCCCAAGGTTTGCTGTTGCTTCCAGTTTCTCCTGTGTTCCGGCTGTTACAATGGGAATGGCCTTGGCCAGTCGGACCAGCTGAATGGCCGCTACACCAACTCCGCTGGCGCCGGCGTGGATCAGCACGGTCTCACCCTCCTCTATCTTACCTGATTAAGACAGGGAGCTGATCAAAATTCGGCATCACCCTAGGATTAAAACATGATCAAGGGGTGCAAAAGTGAAGAGCAAGCTGAAAGAGATGTCCTTGACCAAGGTAGATGTTGTCTAATGTAGTTCCACAGGCAACACGGGACATAGTCTTACAGTGAGCAAGTTCATGATATGGGCAACTTTGCAGTGGAGTCAAACCTTTCAACATAGGACATGGAGCTTCTAGAGAGGGTCCAGCGGAGAGCTATGGAGATGATTCAGGGACTGGAGCATCTATCATATGAGGAAAGACTAAGCGAGCTGGGCCTGTTTAGCCTGGAGAAGAGGATCTTATCAAAATGTACAGGTATCTGAGGGGAGAATGTACAGAGGATGGGGCCAGGCTCTTCTTGGTGGTGGCCAGTGGCAGGATAAAGGGTAATGGGTATAAATTAAAACAGAGGCAGTTCCATCTCCATGTGAGGAAGAACTTCTTTCCTGTGAGGGTGCCAGAGCCCTGGCACAGGCTGCCCACAGAGGCTGTGCAGTCTCCTTCTCTGGAGATCTTCCAAACCCGCCTGGATGCCACCCTGTGCCACGTGCTCTGGGTGTCCCTGCTGGAGCAGGGGGTTGGACTGGATGATCTCTAGAGGTCTCTTCCAGCCTCAACCATTCTGGGATTCTGTAATAAGATTTTCCAGTAGTTTGGAGAACATGTCAGTTATTTCAGGGTTTTGGCTAAGTGGAAATTGCAATTCAAGCCAAGAAACATAGATGCAAAGAAATGCCCATTGCCTTCCATTTCCTTCCCTGTGAATACACAATCTGTGGTTGGTGTTGCAGAAGTGGGGTCTGTTGCATGCTAAAAAAAAAAAAATCCCAAATGTGTTTAATCAAAGAAATGAAGACCGACTCTTCCGATGAGACAGATTTGCATGTACAAAATACAAACCTACAAAATGCAGCAGCTGGAAGGCGGTTAGCCAGGCTTCAGGAATGGCTGCAGCCTGAATGAACGTCATGTCGGCTGGCACGGGCATGAGGTGGCCCTCGGGGACGGTGACGTACTGCGCGTGGCCACCGCCAGAGAGCAGGGCCATCACGGCGTCACCCACCCGCCAGCGGCCCTCGCAGCCGCTGCCGAACCCGGCCACCGTCCCAGCCGCTTCCAAGCCCAAAATCTCACTGGCTCCTTTGGGCGGAGGGTATTTTCCCCTCCTCTAAAACGAAACAGAGCAAGAGACAGGGAGGTGTTAGGGGCGCCTTTGGAGCCTTTCACCTCAAATTGGAGCAGCTAAGCCAAGAGTGGGACAGACTGAAATGTTCTGTGATTCTGGGATTCTGTTTTCCATGTTGGGCTTAGCCAAGGGATCATTTCTGTGTTCATTGGGTATAAATTAAAACACAGGAAGTTCTATCTCTCACAGTGAGAGTGCCAGAGCCCTGGCACAGGCTGCCCAGAGAGGCTGTGCAGTCTCCTTCTCTGGAGATCTTCCAAACCCGCCTGGATGCCACCCTGTGCCACGTGCTCTGGGTGTCCCTGCTGGAGCAGGGGAGTTGGACTAGTTGATCTCTAGAGGTCCCTTCCAACCTCAACCATTCTGGGATTCTGTGATCTCCAACACCCAAGGAGCTGTGTGAGCATCCAGGCAGACCGCGGCTCCAGTTTTACATCTCACTCCATCTCTTGTCAACATTTCAGGTGGGGACTTGCAAATCTCAGGTCATTCTCAGGCGCATAAACCCGCTTAATGTGACAAACCTGGAGTAAATCAGCCCTATTGAGCGCGCTGGCAGAGACCTTCACAAGCACTTCCCCTTCTCCTGGATGTGGCTTCGGCACTTCCTTCACATAGAGGTTCTCTGGGCCTCCTGGGGAATCGAAATGCACGGCCAACATGTTCTCTACAAAAAATAAAAATTAAAAACCAGGTAAAGACAGCAGGAAGCTAGACACACTTTTACACAGATAATATGGGAAAATCCTTGGATTATGCTACCTGCACAAGAAAAGCTTGTGCTGAAATGATCGCTCTTAAGACTAAATACTCAGACCAACCTGGAAACCCTGGGAACGTCAGTCCCCACAGGGTGGTGCTGTGTGGTTATTTTATGGTGAAAAAGCAATTGCCACCAGTGATAGGATTTAAAGTAAAGCCCTTCTTTCGGACAACTGTTTATTTGTTTTTAGCTACATCATTTAATCTAATGCCACCAAATTTGTCTATTTTAGCACAGAAGTGGAATGGGAAGCCAGCTCTGCTGTGCCAAGAGCCTCCTGGCTCATATAAAAAATGCTTCTAGGCTCTTTACTTTTCCAAATTAAATAAATGAAAACACATAGGAAAAATGAGTGTTTTAGGGTGTTAAATCTATCCCATAGTCCCTTTGTGAAAGATCACGTTTTTATCAATCCTCTTATTTGCTGCTAGAGGCTAAGCCACCAAAGTGTAAGAAAAATTAGCAAGATAACAAGCCGGTGTTGCTTTCAAATACAAAAATAGCAAATTTTGCTTACTCCTGTTTTTGATGCACCCCTTAAATTCCAGAGATGGGCAGTGATAGGAAAATGGTTTGAAAATAGAGATTGATTTCAGTTAGCACATTTCAAAAAATGTTTCCCCTCAGTGCAACCATTTCAGGCCGTCCGATGTGTTAGGAAAGACCCAAAACACCAACTTAAAGCAAATATTTGGATCTTGGTTACTATTTCCGGCTCACCTTTTTGCTGGAAAGAAAGGAATACTTTCTCTACAGTGGGATGAACCCCAACCCGTCCTTGGGAGCAGAGTTTGATCCCATTTCCCTTTCTCCAAGCTCAGCCCCTCGAATCAGCTATTCCCAAGGCAGCCGAGGGGGTGGGAAGGAGGACACTGCACTTTATGTCGGAGCAAAACTCACAAACAGAGTCAGAAATACTGGCGGGTTTCATCCTTACTTCTCCCTACAGACCTGCTTATCCCCGCAGTGGAGGCAGGAATCTCCTTTTCCCTTTGAATAGGAGGTGAAGGTCTAACGCTCCCCCCGCAGGAGGCAGGGAAGTTGGGTCTGCTGCTTTTACTGCTTTTCCTGCTCTTGGTATGCTGCTAAGCAAAGTGTTCAGCTGCTGCTTTGCCCTCTTGGTTTTGACATTTTTTGATTCAGGCTTTTAAACTTTTACTTGAAACCAAACTATTTTTTAAAAATAAATTTGTTCTTTAAAATAAATTTTTGTTGAGCTAAAAGTTTGTTCTCATGAGGCTCCAAGAGCTGGTACTTCACTTGTTTCTGCAAACCATCCTGGGGCCTGGTCTTCACCTAGTACAACCAGAACCTCAATTTTACCCCCTACAGAAACAGGGATCACTCCTGCGTGGATTCTTTGTGGTCCAACACTTAGAAAAGATTCATCAAATCCTGGTAACAACATTGTCTGTCCTCCTCCTTATCCTTTTCCTCCTCAGAAGAGGGAAGATGGAAAACTCTGCACATTCACCACAGTTTTCAAACTTTGTAGAGCAGCTGATGACAATGCAGACCAATATGTTAAAAATGTGTTTTATTTGTAATATTCTGAAGTACACAGGTCACTGAAAATTTGCTAATATAACTATCTTCCTTAGTTCCCTAGATTTGTGGGGAGTCTACAACTGTCTCAGCTGAGGCAGATTCTTAGTTTTCTGATCTGGAAATAGGTTAAAAAACAACATATGAAAAAATAAGCATGTTAAACCAAATGTCTTGAGGACATCACTCCCAATTCTATTAAGAAATTCACTTTCAGGGTAGTCCTCTTATGAGCAAGTGCTATTGAAAGTAGTTCTTTACTTACTAGTGAAAAAGAAAACAAACAAACAAACAAACAAAAAAAAAAAACCAGAAAAAAAGAACCGCAGACCCCAAGGAAAAAAAAAAAAAGTGGGATTTTGGCTGATTCCCTGACTAAAGGTTTCCCTCAGCACTTGGAATGTTGTAAAACAGCAGACAGTTTCCTTCTGGAATTTAATAATACTTCAAACTTCTGTATTTGATTTTCTAGCGCACAGTCCTTATGAGCTTGAAGTTTTCTGCTGATTCAGCTCCCCTTCTCTCTGAAGTAGTCCGCTACAAAAACAAAATAATAAAAAAAAGGAATCAACAATTAGAGAAATCAAATACCTTTGCTGTCAATGGAGATGCGTTTTTCAAGTTCAAATCTATTGCAGACCAGGATGTAACTGAATGGACAGCAGCATTTCTAGATGAATATTAAAAATATTACTACCTACATGCGTGAGGCTTTTTTTGTTTCCTACAGAGTAAACTACTGAGCACTTTAAGTGTAAATCATTTGCAGAACCCCCTCATAAGATGCAAAGAAAAGTCACTGTTATTTTATTTTCTCTGACAAATCATCCAGAACAGCAAGAATAAACTCCAAGAGAAATGGACATTACCTAAATCTCTAAAAATCTGACCCAGAAAACAGAACATCAGACACTTCAGAACAGCAACTTCATCCAAGAACAGCCACTATTTGCAAGACCAAATAACTTGTGTGCCAGTTGTCAGAGGATTTTGCAAGTGTTGGCATTTTTCATGGTCTCCCAACTTTCTGCCTTCCTTCCATGGCAGCAGGGAAACTAATCTGCATTTGGACATGGCTCCTGAGTCAGTTAAGACTAACGCAGGGCTTATTAACACAGCAGCACCATTAGGAAATACTCCAATAGATCCAGTTGGAAATCAGCTTAAAATACAAGGCCTAGCCTTTACATTTAGTAACACTTTCTAACCATGTCCTAGATGAAAACCAGCTGTAGCGAAAGTTTAAAACCCTTAAAGAGCTCACCTGTCTTTGAAATACACTGTGAATAAGTATCAAAGATAATGCTCTGAGACAGTATCTTTAAAACAGTGTCATTTTATTTGCATTATTACAGGGGACCAAGGCACCATCTTGGTTGAGGGGAGGTAACCTTGTCCCAGGAAAAGCACCACATTTCCAGGGAAATGGCCAAGGAAAGAGAGTTCTGTGATGTGTTTATGCATGTAGAGATCTTGGAGAACATGCACATAGCCCAGTGGGATAGAGGCTCTGGAGAGGGCTTGGCCATGTAGTAGCAATTTCACAGATTTCTGGGATTTCTGGGATTTTGTCATTTGTCACATTAATGGCTGCAGCTGTCTGCAGGAGCAGAGCTAACCCAGGAGCTGCTGGTGCAGACACTGCATTTCTCTTACCCAGTTTCTCCACGGCTTCAACACACACGCTGGGATACATGCCCGCTCTGTAGGTAGCGATCAGGAGGAAAGTGTTTGTCTTCACAACTATCAAGCCTCCATCTGGCTATATAATGAAGAAAATCAGCGTAAAATTACAAACTTAAAAAAAAAAAAAAAAAAAAAGATATATAATACATACTGCTTTACATTTTTGGTTAATTACAAATTTTTGTCAAGATACTTGTTTTCCTGCAAAAGGAGAATACTCTCTGAAAGCCTAGCCCAGAATACAGAAAAATCTTGACAGTGCACGTTTTTTGAATACTATTAACTATTAAATCAATCAAATGCTTTATTATACTGCATAGTCTCACTTGTATTGATTAATGTATCACTGCACAGCATTTTGGAGACATTTTACCTTAGTACTGAATGTCATATGTACATATTTTATGAACTCTACCTGGCAAACTACCTCACTGATCTGTAATAACGAATGGAGAAAAAGCCACTGAAAAAACACAGTGTTTTCTGAAAAAGGATCCAAATTTAAGAGCTGTTTAACTTGAATCAAATGGTGCTTCCCACTTCATTGGTGTTACATAGCCGACAATTTCTGAATTCTGCACTGATTTCACTCCACACCTCCTGAGAAGGTGGTACCGGTGGGAAGAAAAACACATGAAGGATTTCTGCCTGTGCTCAGATATTCCTATAACCAGGCAGGAATTCTTCCCAAGCACATTTCTCAGGAATGCTGCACCTCTTGGCAACCTACGTTTTGGAGATAGAGGGAATGCTCATCGGCTCGGACGCACTTGTAGTATTTCTCCTTGAAGTAGAGGCCTTCCCTCCTCACTTGCACCAAGTCCTTGTAGAAGGCATAGATGAGGTTCAAAATATTCTCTTCGGGCACCTGTGTTTATAAAAGGCAGCGTTATGGACCAACCGTATGCAACCACAAACACATTTCCACCCTCCCACTTTCATGATTCACTATAATTGTGGTGTCTTAAAGGGAAGGTAAACGTGCCTGGTTTTGAATTATACTTCGAGCCTCTGCACAGTGAGATGGACTGTGCACTGGACCCTGCTTTTCAGTGTCTCAGCTGAAACACTCTGCTTGGGCCCTGGCTACTGTCCAATTCCTCCTTGTGCCATTTAATTATGGTACAGAGCTCTGTACCATAATTAGAGCCACAAGGAAGCCAATTTCAAATAATCTTTAACTGGGAAAGTGTAACTTCGAGGAGGCTCAATCCTCCCGTCTCAGCGGAGCAGCAGACACAGGAGCCCATTTTGGGCCATCACATATCCACGTCCATGAGCTCCAGGGCTCGGTTGATGCTTAACCGAGTGGCTGAAACGGCAGGTTTATGCCCCGCTGGTTGGGATGATCCAACGGTCCCTGAAACTCCTTCAAGCCCGCAGGCTCCTCACGCGGAAGCCGGCGCTGGCGGCGCAGACCGTCCTGCCCGCGAGGCGCACGAGGGCCGCGCTCTCCACGTGCCGCGTGGCCAGCAGGCTGGCGTCGAGCAGCGCCTGCAGCTCGTCCATCGGCCGCCGCCGTGCGCCCCTTCCCGCAGGAGCCGGGCGGCTTTGGGAGCGGAGCCCCTGCTGGAACGAGAAGGACGATAGAAAAACCGTGAGAAACACCATGAGAAACGAGGGAGCAGCAGGAAAACGGCCCCTTCCCTCCGGCAGCCCCTGAGTCCAGCTGCGTTTCATTGCTGCGAGTATTTCTATCTTCTTACTCCTTCTTTCTTGATATTCTATTTTCCTCTCAGTGAGGAAAAACAGTCCTCAGTAAAAACACTGAGAAAAAAAGGGGGAAAGAAAGAGAGAAAATAAACACAGAACTTGTTACCTTCAGTAAACCAAAGCAGAAAACTCAGGAACTCAGTATTTTATGATAACGTAGCAAACCCTACAGCATTTCATGAGCAACACTGACTCAATAAATCTTGCACCGTTACTGCTACGTATACGACGGTATAGAAAAATAATATCACAGTCAAACGAAATTGTAAGGCTTCCCCTGAGGCAGTTGTCACGGAGACACCAGACTATTTCATTGTTAACGACAGCCCCCAGCTAACGAGGAGTTAATTGGATAAATATCTAAAATCGCCGCGCGGGGCAGGCCGCGGGCCGCTGCCATGGCGACCCCGCCGCGGAGCCGCGAATGCGCCTGCGCGCCGCCCCGCGCCCCATCCGCTCGAACTACGATTCCCAGTATGCAGCGCGCGCTCCCTACCAGGACACGCCGGCGGGACGCGCGCGAAGGCTGCTGGGAGGTGTAGTCCCGTGGGCATGAGGGTGGCGGGGAGGCACTACTTTCTCCGGGCCTGAGGCGGCGCCATCTTGCCCGCGCCGGGCGGAGAGTGAGCGGCGGCTCCGTCATGAGGCGCCGCCACCTCTCGCCTGGAGCCCCCCCGGAGCCGGTGAGGGGTCTCCGTCCCTGGGCTCCCCTGTCCTGGTCTCCCCTCCCCGCAGGGCCCTGGTCTCCCTCGGGCCCCGGTTGGGGCGGGCGGAGGGCGGTCCGGCGTTACTGGTGCTGCCCTCCCCACAGCGGGGCTCCTGCTGGATTCGCTCCTGTTATCCGTTGGCTTAATGCTCTTTCTTCTGCTGCAAAGCCCGGGGCTGCTGCCTCGCTGCTGGCATTCAGATCTTGTTTTATCCGTTCAGACTTTAGAAACAGCTTATGCTGTTTCTGTCATAACAGGCGATCAAATTTTAAGACCTGCAAAACAGCAGGTGTTCAAACTAAGTAGATCCTGCCTTGGTTAAGCAAGAAGAGTTGCCGTCTTGTACTAAAAGTCCAAGTAAAATAGAAAAATAGTCAATACTCAGTGACAGATCGAATTTTTGAAATTAAGAAAATTACTCTGCAGCTAGAAACTTTACAGCTTGCGATTTCTTTAACAGGGAGATGCTTCCAGCAGGCTGATTTACTAGGTTTGCTCTATTTTTTTTCCTCTCCCTGAGATCTCGGTCCACTGTGATCTCCCACACTTCGTTCTCACAGAAAAGCTCCATCTCTCTTTGTCAAGATGGATTAAGAGAGAGAGTTAATATTTCTTACTGTAAACAAATGGAGGGGATGCTCATGTGGTTTTTTAGGGAGGCAACCTTCAAAACTATTAAAGTGTATTTTCCTTATCCTAAGCTCACCCAGGGAATTACAGCATCCCTGTCACAGAAGAACAGAAACCTAAATACTCCTAGTGGAAGAAAATCTGCAAAAGATGGTTCAAAACAAGAGCCCTTGGCACCTTTGCAGGTAGATAAAGTTATATTGCTTATAGGAAAGTACAAGCACTTGTGTCATCCAGTCACTGGTATTCTTCACCATCTTCATGTCCATCAGTCCTCAATGTTTCACTTGTTTTATATCATAAATGAGTTCAGTGCTAGATCGGGGTGCGCTTGCTGTTCCTTCTTGTGCAGGTAATATAGTGCACAGCCCCTTTAATTACTCATTACAGTGTAAGAAAAACTTTTAGAAGCCCGGAAAGCTTCCTGCAAGTTTTGAAAAGTTGCAGAAACCCTGGGATCAGATGTGTTTTTCAGTCCAGAGCTTAGCAGTTTGGGAATGGTTGGGAAAAGGGGAGATCATTTTAAGGACTGGGGACATCTCATGGAGAACGTCAGCCCTCCCAGACCCCCGTTTCCTCTGTGGCAGACACGACACTGCATTTGCAGGCAAAGCCCCTCATTTCCAGATGCAGGATGGCAGCAGGCAGTAGGTGCTTTGCAAATCATGTAGTAGTTGCCTAATCATAAACGCTTTCACTGTGTGATTCTGCTTTCTCCTTGTTACAAATCAATTCAGAGATGCTGATACACATAAAATAGAGTATATGGAATTTCCAGGCTGGATCTCACAGTTAATGCTTCAGCATAAACTTCATCTGTTGGAACTCACTAAAAACCACTAAAATGCAACCAGCCCTATGGTGGAATGCAGTAATTATTGAAAAGGAACTTTTATGTAACTGCAAAGGGCACAAAGGAAAGAAGTAAAAGTCAGGAGGTGAAATCTCATACATCTTGAAATGCTGAATGCTGACAAACATTCTGGAATGATTTGTGATCCTCTTTTTTCTTTGAAACAGAATCTGCTATCCATTTAACATGGAGCTCAAAAACCACATTTGCTAGAGGAGTTACAATCTGACTGAAAACCTGATATTTCATCTCCTTCAGTTTAATATACTGTAAAAAGATACTGTCAGTATCAGTTGACAGCAGTGCTGGAATTGTAAGAAAACTATATATATATAGACATATATGTATGTGTGTATATATATATATATACATTTTTTTATTGTTTATGTGTTGGCTTTATATGTTTTGGAATGTTTTAATGCTTCTCCTAGGCTAGTCCAACAGCTTAGCATGGGTAGCCCAGAGTAACCTGCTGGTTACTGGGGCTTGAGTGTCCAAGGTGTGTGACAGAAGATGATCAGCAAAACCCTTGGCAGCTGAATTACTCTATTTGCTGTCAAGTGTAAATTCTGCTGTGAAAAAATACAGTTCTGGACACCAGAAATTGAGACCTCAGGACATCTGAATGTAGTTGAATTCCCTTGTGGGGACTGATGACTCAAGACTCACTGAATTTATCTGCTTTCCAGGATCTCCTTTGTGTGGTGTGCCTGAATTCATTCATAAATCCTGCTTAAATCCTGGGGCCAACTCTTTTTGAAGGGTTTTTTAAAATCATTACTTTAAATTGGTGTATCCAATTTCCATCGTTTTTGTTTCATGGGGATGAAATGTTCCCTTCTTCCTATCCTATGGTATTTCTGAGAACTGCTAAAACAATGCTTTGTTACCCTGCCTGCTATATTATTTGAGCACAAATAACAAGGTTTACAAGGCAACATGATTTAGAGATGTTAGGTAAATTTACAGTTATACCTCAGTTTGTAACTTGATTGTAGAACCTAGATGTGAACCCGATTTTTATAAAGCAGGTTGACTTTTAATATGGACCTTTTCCTTTTTAAAATCTGTTCAGAGATTCTCCTCAGCACCAGTGAAGAGCGGCAGAGCAAATACTTTTGGCTGCAGTGCTTGTTTGGGGAAGAAAAGCACTACCAGAGATCGGCTAACACAGACGGACTTCTATCATGTGAAGGTAGGAGTGGCAATGTATTTTCAAGGATGGAATGAAAATGATTTTGTGCAAATTCCTGTAAAGTCTGAGGTGTGTGTGTCATTGGGAAGAAGAATGAAGATCTTTAAAACTGTTAAGACATCCTTTGAAGTAGCCATATTGAGTTCCATGCAATTTATGATGTGGAAAGGTTTCATATAATGCCTTAAACAAGCTTCTGGCCAGCTCTGTAAAACTTTTTCCAAGTATATCATTCTTAAGGGAAGCTTTTCACTGTTTGTCAGTGCACAATCTGCATGAGTCTCTGGGCTTCCCTGTATTCACAGAATCACCAAATGGTTCCGGTTGGAAGGGACCTCTAGAGATCACCTAGTCCAACCCCCCTGCTCCAGCAGGGACACCCAGAGCACGTGGCACAGG
>JAWLRI010000412.1:2635372-2645760 GCA_034781795.1 Crypturellus tataupa
GGTTTGGAAGATCTCCAGAGAAGGAGACTGCACAGCCTCTCTGGGCAGCCTGTGCCAGGGCTCTGGCACCCTCACACCCTCTTGCCACATTGTGGCTGAGCTCTGTTCTCAAATGGCACAAGAGGGCAGCACAGCTGCCTTCTGGTTCACTCTGGAAGCCACAGGACAGTAGGTGTAGTGGATGATTTCAGCCTTGCCTCTGGGTTAGGTTTAAGTTGCAAGTAAAGCTGGGTTAACGTAGAATTAATCTACTTACACTGATGGAAATGTTTAGCATAGATGAACTGAAAGTAGTTTAAGCTTTAAGTGATACCTCAGCTGATCTTAGCCTGAAATGCAAGGGCTGCTGTTCTTAAACCGTGTTTTTAGTATCCTGATGTTTGTGGTGTGGAGAACAGTTTCACCCCATTTTAATCTTGAGAAAGGGTAAGATGAGCACAGTGCTGGAGAACTTGGCTGATGCTGTGAAGGTCCTTGAGTTTTAAAATGCTAGCAAATCCATGAGCAGAGGGAGAAGCAAGGCAGTTTCCTACTTTGGAAGGGTTTTTTCTCATTATCTTTCCTCTTAACACCTAACTGTTTTCCTCTATTTCCCTTTTATACTTGTATAAACTTTATACAGCTGCCTCATTGCTGCTGCTACGTTTAACTGCTGAGAGTAAGTCCAGCAAGGATTTCATTGCCTGGGCAATCTGCCTGCCTCTGGCTCACAGCATAACCTTAACCACAGCACCGTTATTGCATTACAATTATTTTGAATACAAAGGTAATTCTAACTACTCCTCTTGCTTCCCATTTTCTGTTGATATTTTCTTAGGCAGAACATGATGAAAGTCGAGACCTCATCGCCTGCGCTCAGTCTATCTTGGAAAGAGAAGATTATTTTGTTAGGGTAAGGAGTGACGTCTCTTTTTCATCTCTCATTTTTTCATGCTTTCCTACATGTTAAATTTTTTTGCTACACTACAACTTACTGAATATAGTCTGGATGCCAGAATCCACAGAAGGGAGAGTTTGAAGCTCAGTGATGGGAGATTGGGCAGAAAAGGAGCAGAAAGAAGGGCTGGGAAGCAAGATCTTGGCAGCAGATGTGGTTAGCCAGGCTGTATACCTTCACTCTTTAATGTGGTTGCCCAATAGGTTGCATTTTATTTTTCCATTCCTCACTTAGGAGGTGGACAGGTATTTGAGGCACAGTGATTTCTTGCACCTGAGAAAGAAGGAGATCCTGTATAAGAAATGGCTTGGGGATGTTTCAGAGCCACTGCTGCAGAAAATCGAGGAGAAAGTTGACAGCAAATCGAGTGAAGAAATACAGAAAAGAAATGAAGAGCAACTGTCCCAATATATAGACTACTGTAACAAGAAGGTATCAACAAAGAGTAAATTTCTTGAGGTTGGCAGACAAGTGAATAGACCTAAGCCATGGATTTGGTAGTTCCAAGTGTTTCAGTACTCTCAAAAAATGCAGTCACCCTAGGAAATACTTGCTTGTTTGGGTTTTCACTGAGCATTCAGACTGCTGTTGAGCACCACACACCATGACTTAAATTGCAGCATCTCGGCTATATAGAGCAAAAAGAACAAGTACACCATTTGGTCAGCCAAAATCATGGTGTTTTCCTGCTGCCAAACAATTTTGTGCTGCCTGGCTGGGTTTGGTAAAGGTGAAACTCTGGCCTTGTGCTTTTTAACTGTCTTTGTCCATTTCCCTTAGCTGTTTAGATTTAAAGTATAATGTTTCCAGTTCTAAACTTGAAATCACATCCAGAGGCCTTCAAAAATAACAGTGTAAGGATTTAGAGGGCCAGAGGCGAATGCTCCTGGGACCTCTGTAATATTGTTTCAGAAATCCTAGCTAGAAACATTTTGCAAGAATGAGACTGATCTGAGATACTAGAAGTACTGTGTGTGCCTCTGTAGCCATTGCTGGTGGCCTCTGTTCTTTTAGGGTTTCTGCTGTACTTTCTTGTTTCTACAGCCCCTCTCAAATGCAATTTTGATGAGTCTAGTCTTATTGACTATAAACATTACAGTATAATTTGGAAACAAAAGGATGTAATCGATTCCTCAACATGTTCAGCTTTTTGACAGCCTGTTTGACTTGGTGCTTTTGGAGTCTTGACATAAGCAGTGAAAGGTGGAGTTGGTGCTACCTGCTTTGTGCTTCTCCTGCAGGGCTTCGTGGCTTTGGACACTTACAACCCTTTGGAGTACGATCCCTTCTTCCTGAAGGAGTCTACGGACTGCTGGAAGGTGGGCTGGTTATTTTTGTTGTGGATTTTAGAAGCACCCTTTGACCTACATGAAATTTAATGGTTAAAGAGGAGGTAACGTTTTGTTACTGGCTTGCTGCTTTGGGACTGGTGCAAAGCAGCATGTCCCAGTTTTACTGGCTGAACAAATACAGATCCCAGCTCCTTCTGCAGGAGTGTTTGAAAAATGGGTGTCTCTGGGAATGGGGCTTGGGGAGTAAACACAGATTGGAAGGCACAGGAGGCAGTGGGAGCAGGTTTGTTTTCCTGAGCTCACATTTGGTGGGGTCATGTGGGAAGCCTCCTGTCTCAGGAGGGTTGGCTGCCTGACAAAGTGCTTATCTAACAGGAAATAATTCTCTCTGTCACAGGTTTCAATACCAGCTTTACAGGATCCGCTGTTAAAAGACATGCAGAAAAACCTTACTGAAAAAGGCATCATCAAGCAGTGCGAAATAGGTATCAAGATCATCAGGAATGCTTTTCTCAGCAGCACTTCTTCATATAGAGAGGCATCCCTGCTTGTGACCGTACTCTGTGTATTTATTATTTTTCTCTAAGGAAAGCTCTGTTCATCCAGAGACCTGAATGACCTCCGTAGAGCAGAACTGCCGCTGCTTCCTTTAAGCCGCCAGCACGTGGATGCAACTGAGTGGCTGAAGATCCTCCAAGCCTACATTGCCAGTGAGGTCCACCAAAGGAAGCGGTAAGAGCCAGCGTGCTTAGAGAGAGGCTGCCCAGGAGCTGCAGCACACAAGCTCTGTGCTTGGCTGCATAGTAGAAGTGCTAAAAGTGCCGAAATTTCACGGTGAATGCAGCTTTTCGCCTGAGAAAGGAGTGTTGGGGAAGTGAAAACCTTCAGGTATGGAGTGAAAAGCAGGGTGTGCTGAAAGTCGAGCTTGGTGGCTAAGCTGAGTCTTGGAGTAAAGTAGCACTTGGTGGAAAGTTTCTTTTTGTTCCTGTAAAGGAGCTGCTTGTCCTCAGGTTGCTAAATGGCACCCCAGAAAGCTGTACCCAGAGCTCAAGTTTGTAACAGGTTTTTCTTGGCTAGAGGGTGCTTAGATTCAAAACACAGTAGCAGTCACTAGCACTAAAGGAATGTGGTAGAAGATAAAATGAGCAATGATCATTTCTGGGTCTGCTCATGGGCTGAGCAAAGGGGTCCTTTCAGTGTCCTAGTTACAGATGAAGGGTGCTGAGCAGATGGAGCTGCAGTGAGTTCTGGGCTCTTGCAACTCTGCAAGCGCTGAACTGGCACAGTGATGGCAACTGCTGCTCTGCTCCCTGAGCTGGGAGCAGCAGAGAGCCCCAGCTGGCCTGCCCCATAGACAGGGAGGCCTTGGGATGGAAAGGCAGGTTCTGTTTTGTTTGGAAAGTCCCAGTGTTCTCACCCAGCCCTGCTGAAAGCTGCCTGGTTCTGCTCCTCAGTACACAACACATAAGGGAACTCCTCTTCCCCAGCGACAAGAGCATCAAAGCTGAAGTGAGCCTGATCTTGCCCACTCTATTTCTGCTTTCCGTACTCCTCTCCTGCACTTTTTTCATAGAAGAATTTTTTTAATGACAGTTATTGGCCCCAGGCTGCAATCCTATGTATTATTTAAAGCTGTTACAGGTAATGGCAGTTTTAGGAAGAAAACTGGTCACAAAAACATGTTCCCTGGAGTGACTCAGTGGGGAAAAGGGTAATGTAGGCAGTTGTGCTGGGCTGTAGCAATCATAGTGCTGAATGCACTAGTAATAGTTTTTATTTCTGCTTAAAGGCGCAAGGTTGTTGAGCCCCGCAAAGACAGCAGGAGCTCGGGCCAACTGTCCTCACACAGCCATCAATGAGAAGGTACCATTCAAATATATATGTTAGAGCTTCTGCCAAAGCAAGTGGTAACAGACCAGTCAGTTTGGTAGCCTGCAATAAACCTAGCCCTTAAACATGTGATTCTGAAGTATTTTTTACACAGTAGCCAAAGAAATGTAGATGTTGTTCCTTTTATTTCCAGATCTGTAACCTATATGGATCCAAAATAATATTTTAGGAAACTTGATTTAAGCTTGGCCCTAGGAAGACATTGCAGAAGTTCTCTAGTTTAATTATAAACTAATGGGTGTCTTTGTATTAAAAGAGACAGAACTAGTGAGAAATTCTAAGCCACTCTTGTGTGTGGAATAGACTCTCTTTCCCCAGGACTGGAGAGAGCTACAGCTCTGAATCTGCTGTATCTCATATTACAGGAATATTACACAAATTACAAGAAGTGGGAATCTTAGGAGTGGTCAGAGGGGAAAGCAGATTTCGCCTCCAGCTCTTCCCATTTTGCAAAAGAAGCTCAAAAGAGGTTAACTGGCATGTCATTTAAAGGGAGGTGCTCTTGGCTTTGCACATGGTTAGTGGATATATACAGAACAGCAAATCAGAAAGCACCAAGCAAATTTTTTTTTTCTTTAAATTTCTATCAGAACTCAATTACTTAATGTCTTGCAAAATAATATTAGGGTACTACTACCAAGGCAAGGTAGTTAGAAGATTTTCTCTGACAGTATGCATGAACTCAACCTGTAAAATAATATATTCATTGCTTTGAGAGGCAGAAAATAATTATATGATCCAGACAGGGACGTGGTATCTGTTCTTGTTGAGAATATCTGGTACTTTTCAGCTAATCACCGAGCAATGAAAAAAGAACAACAGAAGCTGCCAGTGCCCTATAAATTATTTCCTTCTTGTACCATTAGGGTTCCTGTTTCTCTGCTTGTTTGACTCCATAGGAGCATCAGGTGAAAAGCCCCACCAGACGCAGTTTTCTTTGCAGGTGTGGAAAGTTCTTATCTCCCCCCGTAGAGACACAATCTCTCCAAGAGTTGCCAAGACTTGGTTTTATTTAGGGTTAGAAATTCTGAGCCACCGAAAGCTGTCAGGAGTGACAGGTCTCCTCAGCCCTGTAACAGCAGGCCCTGCAGCTGGCCATCAGGTGTGGCACCCTCAGGCAGCAGGAGCTACTGCAGCACCCGGGATAAAAAAGGGCACGCGGCGCTCGGAAGTGCGTGAGGTGCTTTAACAACAAAGCAGTTGAAGGAGGCAGTAAAAGGATAACAATATCAAACACTTCATCAACAAACTCTCTTTTATCATCCCTGACATTAGCGCCAAGAGAAAGATTTTGTTTTACAACAACCATTCTCATTTTACAGATTCTTGCTGGGCTTAGCAGCTGCCCAGAATAAACATTTAAACTTATTAAACTTTTCTTGAATTCAATCTTTTAGGTTTTTCTTGTTATTTCACATTCTTTTGTACAATAAAATATACTTTTAAAAAAATCACTATGCATCAATAAACATCTGTAGACAAATTACATTAATAAACTTCATATTTTACTCTCTTATATACATGTTGGCAATGACAAAGCTTCAAGATTCACGTGGAGGTCTGCAAACCCAAGGATATGTACATAAATAACTTAGATTTAGGAAAAATCAAAAGCTGAAGGGTATTTTGCCACATACATGTGGGTCACAGTATTTAAAATATTTTTATAGTTATTCTTTACAACATTGTCTCAGCAGAGAATGATTAATTAAACTGAAGCAGAAAGAAAAATCAAGTTGCAATGACTGATTCAGTGCAGGACTAAGTAAAGAACAGTCAAGTAAAGAACTACACTTGATTTTTAAAGAACATATAAGATATTGGAGACTCCTCCAGTGCTAAGGCTTCTTCAGCTTTTAACCTTTAAAGCTATCATCCTGAGATGGGAAGGTTCCAGTGGATATCACTTTTCTGATTTCAAATGGAATGATTATAGCACTAAACTAAACCATTCCTCAGTCTACATGTTAGACTAAGTGGTAAAATACATACATCTTGATGCCAGATTTCTACTTAATACTTTTTATGGCCCTGAAAACAGAAACTTTGGCATCTAAAACCAAAATATTTCAATATCATAAAAAGGCACTGAGCTATACTACTGTACACATACACGTATATAGTGTACATGTATGTATGCTGTATACAGTAACATTTTTGTTTGCATAGATCAACAGCAACTTTGAACACAGCAAAGAACTCGAACACAACCAGTAACCAAGAGGAACATGGAAGCAGCAGGAATTCTTGCTCAATAACCAGCTTAGGGCAAAGAAGCTTTTGAAAAAAAAATGTTCAGGCCGATAGCTTCATAAATTAAAAATGTGCTTTTAAAGGAGTGTTTTCTGCTCAAAGAGCTGCAGGTCGAAACGGATCCAGACTTCGCCAGTGGGAACTTCATGCAGCAGCAAGTGTTTCGTCGTGGGTCCCTTGCTCTCTTGGTCTGCTCTGATTTTTGCTACTGGAATTTCTGTGCGACCCAAGAAATCTGTCAGACAAATGCAAATGAGTGGGAATTGTCATTAAGCAAAGACCTGTTTGCTTAGAAGAGCCGAACAACTTGATGCCAATATTGTCTAAAGAGAAAGTTGTCCCTGACAGACAGCAGAGCTCAAGTCTACACAGCAGTTTCTCCTGCTGTACATGGGTACACGTAGCATCCTTACAATTATTTTATCTCTTTATGCTTTTCATCTCTTACTGCTATCATTAATGTTGCTGTACTATCACACGTCTGTCTGTAGCAACTAGAAGTGACAACATGTGAGAATCTCAACATAAAAAGCAAGGTCATAGGCAATAATTACTAGAGCGCGAGCCTCAAGCTTCATTGTGACTGAACTTTTACTCTTGTGTAAATCTGACAGTACTGACAAAAAAGGGGGCTTTTTAGAAGACAAAATGCTATAGCATGAGAATGGAAAACATGCCTCTATGTCACAGCTTGATCTAAGGGCTTCAAAAATATCAGTTCCCTTTTCAGTAATGCTGTTTCAAATGTCCTCCAGGCTTTGTGTTGGAAGAACAAACTTAAGTAATGAAGCACAAAAAAAATCCAACTATTTTGGCTCAGCCAACTTTTAATTTGACTTTTAGATAGATAAATAGACAGATCGATTGATCAATCATGGCTTTCACAGGGACAAGCAGTCGCGCTGCCCCTCTCGAGGGCAAGCCCAAGCTGGGCCTACACATATGGCAACTCCACTCAAGGCAAAATATTACGAATCTGCCCTAATCAACTGTCTATCAATGCCCTGAAAAAAACACGTTGGCTCTTTCAAAGCCTAGTGCAAACTCCTGCTTGCCAAAAATGTGCTCAGTTTACAAGGGAAAAAAGAACAATCTGCAAATATTTTCCTAGCACCTTGTTTTCAGTCATTGACTGTAGTGATAGCAGTTCTAGTGAGAGTTGTTCTGCTTTCAGTGTTCTGTCTCCCCAGCTTAACAAAAAATAATTCTGTTGTTGATGCACAAGATGGGGTACGGTGTGGCTGTCCAGACCTTCTGGGCTCCTCAAGAGCCAACCTCTAGAAGAAGAAGCCATCATTTTTCTGTATTTCTCAGAAGTGATCATACCTGTAGGCTTTTAATGACAAACTACAAACCCAAAGTGACACACACAAAAAAAGCCCACATTTTTTCCTGAAAACAGATGTTCGCACTTACCATCAGGTGCAAACTGATCCCTGTCAAACATGGTGATGCAGAGGACATCCTGATAGAGATCCTTAATGAAGAACTGGCAGGTGAAGTTCCACTTGGGGTTGAGGGTGTCCTGCACGGTCCGTGTCGTGTAGCTCTGCGAGCCCATGCTGATCTCACAGTACGGGTTGCTTTTCCCTAGGCAGAAATTAGGGAGACACCTCAGCGATGCAAGGCCGCTCGGACACATCAGCTCTGCTACCATCTGGAAGAACGGGCCTGTGCAACCCATGCATCCTGAGGCAGCACAGAGCTCGTCTTTCACATGATCCTCTAGAGCTCAGTGGTGGCCAGTCCATTCAGAAGCTGTAGCTGAAGCCACAAGGTTTCCAAATCACCAACCTGCTCCCTACCAAACAGGGCAGGAATAAAGTCAGTTACCACTAACTCCTTCACTTACCATTGGGTTTACAGGCCTTCAGCTCCGTCGCCTCAATCACGTGCACCATCAAGCGTCCTATTCCCGAGGTCTTTTGTGAGCGAGCTGGGAACAAAAAGGTGGAACTGAGCGGGATGGTCGCAGACAAAGCAACAGATGTAGCAATAGATGCAGAGTGAGAGCCCACTCAGACACCACTGTGTCCTCCAGGAGAGGCCCCGGGCCAGGGGCAGGCGGAGGAGGGCAGGTACCTTGATAGGCCTTTTCACGTTTCTTCTTCTCCGTTTCGATGTACTGCTCTGATGCTGCTTTGATTTTCTGCACCCAGGCAGTCCTGCAAAAGAAGCAATCCCCGTGGTCTGGGCTGTACCTCGGGCAGGATGTTCCTCGCTCAGCAGTGACTCTATCTCAGTATCTTTTTTATTATTTTTTCCCCTCACTGGGTTTCAGAGGCATCATGAATCAGTCAAGTTAATTCAACTACTAAATTTAGTTACGGAGCTTTTGGATTTAGTCTTATGCCACATTTCCACATCAGCCTAAATAAATGGCATTGGAGCTGCCTTTTCAGTCAAGATTGCTGGGCCGCGTTCAGCACTGACAAGGACTGGGGAAGAATCCTACGGAGTGCAGGACCTGGCGGTCCTGAGCTACTCTTCTGTACAACTAGAGCATCTCAGTGCTACGTGTGGCTCTGGGCTCCACTGCAAGAGCTGCAGGACAAGCAAAACAACCTGAGAGAATATTACAATTCAAATGAGAGTCAGTGAGTTTAATTTCTGATTGAGAAGCTAAGTCCTCCTTTCTGAGCTCCTAACCCCCTGCTCTGCCCATAGGAAATGTTCAAAGTGTTTATCTCCGAGCAGCGCCGGCACCACTCACCGCTCGTTGATATTGTCAGTTTTCAGTGTGTAAACCCTGTCAATGTGTGATATGTGAAAAATGGGCTCGTCGCTTGATGGGTCTGTCGGCAGCTTCACCAGGACCTCGTTCAGGAAGACAGGCTGAGGGAAGAGCAAATGTCACTGAGGCAGCGTTGCCATCACGATAAGCAGAAACACTACACGGGTGTTTAAACACCCCGCTTTACTGCGTGGAAAAGGAAGGCCTGGGACACAAAACCAACAAGCAGATCACTGGGTCAAGGTGCCAGGACTGAGAGGAAAACTTAAATTCTGGCACCAACCTCCATTCTTCCGGGTTAAGAGCTTTGTGAAAGGGGTAGTGCCGCATAAGGGCAGCAGCAGTGTGGATCTTGGAGACCCTCTCAGGACACGCTCTGGTGTCTGCTCTGAATGCAGCCACCGACTTGTCCTGAGGACACTGGCTGTGTGGACACACACTAAGGTGTCACAGAGTGGGCTCTCATCTCTGTCCCCATTCCTAAAAGCTGCTTTCAAAGAGTGTTAGCACCCTACACCTTCTGCTGTCTTTAGAAGCCCAGCTTACATGAATGCAAGAACTTGCTCAGCCCCAAAGCTGCTGACCCTCTCAGCACTGTTATGCACAGGCACGATGCTATTTCTGGCTCGTTAAACCCAAGCCAAAACACTTCTCCTGTGCAAAGGACTCGGCCAAGCAGCCTTTGTGTGTGCTGGCTGCCAGTGCGTGGCCGTGTGATCCATGATCCAGCGGGGCTAGACGGCTAATCCTGGCAGACAGAACAGCATTCCTCACCGGACGCCAGATCCGGCTGTGTAAACATCGCCCCGGAGCGCCTCGCTCACTCACCATTTTGTACATTTTAAACTGGGAGTTGGATTTGGGGCTGAAGAGCTTATCCGAGCCGGAAGAGACGAACTGTTTGACCATGTAGGTGAGCAGCAGGAAGTCGTTGAAGAGGAAGCCGTAGAGCTCCTTGCTGCTCTTGGCCTTGTACAGCTTGCCACTGTGCAGGAGCTTCCGCGGGCCCAGGCAGTTGGTGAGGGAGTTGAAAACCGGTTGCTAGGAGAGACAAAATCCACCATCAGCAGCAGGTTAATGCAGGCACTAGTTCCTGCTCCTCTTCACAGCTCCCGCGCTGTCAAATGAGAGGTGACACCTCAGCTGAGCAGGTTGACGGCTGCCCTGAAAGGTGTGAGGGAGTATTACAAGCACCTCCGAGGAGCTGGCACTGCGGGCTTCACAGAATGCCAGAATGGTTGAGCTTGGAAGGGACCTCTAGAGATCATCTAGTCCAACCCCC